>JASDQU010244885.1:111700-165882 GCA_032191745.1 Picea mariana
TCCAAATTGTTGAGAGAACCAACTCTCTGGTTTCTCTATCACCCACTAGAAGGAAGCACCAACCACCTAAATATTCCAGCATCAACTGGATTTATACAAGCACCAACTTGTATACAGAAAAACTCCGTGTTTTCCCGAGCACCACCCTGCCACCCTATTTTTCTAGCCACAACTAGATGGAAGATACGACTTCCAATATTCAAGCACCAACTTGAATATTAGAGGACTACAGTCCTCTCTAGCACCACCCTTCCTCCCTGATTATGAATAAATGATTGACAAACAAACAATATAGGTTTTTCAATTCTTACCCCTTCTTCATTGTTCTGCAATTCTTCTCTGGTTCAAAAATTATTCTGCAGTTCTGCTCTGCTTCATGCTATGCTACTATTCTACTCTTGCTTCATGTTATTCTGATATTCTGTTCTTTCTTTTGTCTGTTCGACGACTGTTACTCATCTCTAAGTTTTATCTCATGCTCTGCATTCTTTCATTTTACCCTTCTTACAGTTCATCTCATTGTTTCGGTTAGAACAACCATACTTACACAATCATTGCATCTCTCCTTTTATACACGTCAACCTCATCAGTTTCCTCCTCGAATCTCCTTGGGCAAAGACAAAAAACGTCTCAGCAACTGAATCGCCAACCAATCAAGAATCATGATTCCATTTCTAACTGAATCGTAACTGAACTTATTAATCATGAAAATAAACAATGACCCTTCGATCATATTCATGATTAACCTGCACCATTGGATTACCAATGATGGATCTCGCGCCTACTCCATATGCCCAATGGTTGTGACCACAGGCCTAATCAGAATGCCTTTCGCATTTCGCATTTCGCATTTCGGCAATCCTGTGTTGAAGGATCTAGTTACTCCAAGTTACGATCCTCGAAACTCCAAAGAGGAGCTTAGCTGGATTGGATCCTTTCCTTCTCGTGACTAGGTAACCACATGCTGTGATCACTCGCTAACCAGACGAGCACTTCGCGATTTGCGACTTTGGGAATCCTGCGGTGAAGATTCTTGACTCTTCATGTTGTGATCGCCGAAAAGGAGCTTAGCTCCGCTAGCTCTTTCCCCTTATGTGACCACCGATGGTGACCACAGGATGCGCCAAAAGGTGCTTCCTGATTTCGCATTTCGGCATTATTGCCGTGAGTGTCTTTGACTCCTCTAACTCCTAGTATCTTGAACTTCAAAATGGAGCCAAATCAATGGTCCATGCTCTCCCTTTGATCGACGACTCAGATTAAATCGTGGTTTCGCTTTTTGCGATTTCAAAGGATAGAGCACCTCCTTCCTTTGGCTTTCTAGTCAGCGAAATGCTAACCTCTTCCCATGTGTACTCTGCATCCAACGGTCCACGACATACCTCGATCCAATGGTTCGGATCAATTCAGGATATCGCATATCGCGAGTTCCCACACCATGCACTGTTGACTCCTCCAATGTGCAAGTCAGCGAAATTCCAATCGCTTGCCACGTGTCCTATGACTCTAGCGGTCAGTATTGTTATTATGATTGTGCATATCGTGAGTTCGAGGGGTTAGAGAACCTCTTTCCTTTGGATTTCTCGATCTGCGAAACTCCGAAACAAAACCTTTGTCGCACTCTGACTGTTTGCCACATGTCCTTCTTGGATCAACGGTCCTCCTGCTTTCGAGACTTTCTAAGCCCGCTTCATCTTGCACTTAAAGATCGTGCTCCTTCTTCTGGATCCAATGATGGTAGGTCTTCACACTCAGATCCTCCTCCTAAGCTTACATTGTTGATCTTGCCATTCCATCATTGTCGTTGTGTTGTTGATCGTGATCTTTGCCATCAATGACAAACACGCATACTCTGCCTTTGTCTGAAAAACATGCCAACAAAATCAACATTTGACACAAACAATCTAAGATCTCGTGAATCAAAATTCGGGGGTTCATCAATATCATCACTAGCAATAAAAAATTTGAGATCATGATTTGAGGATTCCTCTGCATAATGACCTGAATGTTTTCTAGGTTTATTCCTAGCCTCATCACTCTTCTTATTATGACAATCTCTAATAAGATGTCCAAGTCAACCACAATAAAAACAACTCTTTGACTCATTCCTGTTAGAGGGCATACCTTTATTCGACCTTGGAGATTGTATTCTCTGCGATGAAGTGCCTCCTCTGCCTCTTTCTCTTGATCTCCCTCTCGGGGATCTCTTATTTGACCACAATGCCAAATCTTTATTTTGAGGCTTGAAATTCGAGCACCTCTCTTCCTCTTGCAAGAAAATACCTGTCAATTCTTCAAAAGTAGGAGGTTTCTCCCTTGCTGTGAGACCTGTTATGAACATCTGATAGTCTTCTAGCATACCATTTAAGGTAATTGTGACAAGATCAGTGCTGGAAACTATTTCTCCTATATTTCCTAGCTTGTCTTTCACCTCTTTAATGCGACCCAAAAATGAACTAACAAATTCATTTCCATCCATCTTAATGCCCCGCAATTTAGTTTTCAGGAATATAATACGATTTTCATTCTAGTTTCATATAAAGCTTTAAGCGTTGTCCATGTTTCAACAAAAGTTTTAGCTTCTCTAATATGTGGAATTATGGTATCTTTAAAAAACATACACAACAATACCTTGGCCTTATTTTCACACTTCTCACAATCTTGGATCTGTGATGTTGTTGCACCTGTAGCTGCATATGGTTTCGCTTCATCTCCCTTTGCAATTGTCCATACTCCATACCCTTCCATCAGGGTATGCATTTTGAATTTCCAGTTAATGAAATTCGAGCTATCTATCTTGTTGGCTTCATTGAGGTAGGTCTCTACCAGAGGATTCACCATCTCTGCAAGTGTCTGCTCATCCAACCAGACAATGGATCCTTGTATCACCAAACACATGTCAATCCTGAAGGCGGTTAATCACCAAGAATATGCAAATTTCGTCAATTTCCTCCTGTGCTGAGCAGTCCGTCACTCTGCCTTTGAATCAACTGATCCAAATCTACCTTGACTCTCAACTTTCTTAAAAATAAATATAAGAAAACCTTAAAAAGAAAACTTAACACCAATTCATATATATAAAAAAAATATAAAATTTCTTAAAATAATTTTTTTTTTAATACACATACATCCACCTTTAAATCATTGGCCATCCATTCATAACTCCACCTCACGATCTATAATTTTAACCCCTCCATCATTTGCATAAGAAATCGTGGCACCCTTTTTCAATGCTCCAAAAAAAAACTCATGCTTCGAACTCATGCTTTCCACAAAAGAACAGTTGACACTCCTCAAACTAAGAAAGGGGAGCGCTAGCGCTTCTCTAATATGACAGGGGGAGCACGAGTTAGATCTCTTAGCACTCCTGGAGAGTGGAAGGCATAGCGCTAGTGCCCTAGCACTCTTAGTTGCATACAATGGGAGCGCGAGGCCTCCGAAAATTTTAATTTCACAAGTGTGAGGGCGTCAATGCTCCTCTAACACTGCATAGGGGGCGCTGATGATTTTTCTACCAAATCAATCCAAGATCTTGCACTTTGGATCTTGCCTCAGGGAGTTGGTTCTCTCGGATCTCCAACGCGACTCTGATACCAACTTAGAATTATGAGAAACCCACACAGGTGAGACAACGCTCACAATATATTATTCAATGAAGACAAATTACATCATAATATAGGACTCCAATCCACTTAGGCAGTTACAACAAATAACAAGGAAATAAGATCTACATTAAACACTCGTAGAGTTTGTCTACGTAACTAGTTCTTGCTCCATTATTTCCAAGTAACCTACATAGAACTTAGATCCAATTTTCATAACATATGCAATAACACCAATCTCCATAACTTGGTAACCCATAAGAATGAAAGAAATTTTGAAAATTTCATTTCCAAGTTATTTGATCATAGAAACAACTTGACAAATCAAAATAATTAGATTTACTTTATTGGCTCATTATACCAAAGTTAGTATGAATGGATGGTAATCATCATCATCACCACACTCACAAAACTTTCAAAAATAATTTTTTGAGTTGGTTGGTTTCAATATAAAGACACATCATTTGAACTAATTTTGACCAATTCTATGACTACTAATGCAATGTCTACCTCATGAGCTACTTTACACAAATGAATCCATAGTCTGAAATTAATGTAAGTGGGAATTAAAGATGATACATATTATGTCCCAATTCGCACATTAGAGATCCATTTAAAACACTTAAACAAAAGTGTGTATGACTTTAAATTTATTCCAGAACCATCATTCTAAGTTATATTTGTTACAATTTTAACAATAAACACCAAAGATGTTCATATATTTTTATTTTATTTTTAACCAGAAGAGAATTTTGTATTCATTAAAAAAATGTTATATCCGAAGCATACAACAAGTTACATAAGGTTGGTTCTTATATTTTGCAAAAAAATACAACATTTTTCTAAGAAAACATCAAAAGGATTTAGGTAAACTTCAGAATAGATGTTCCAGGTTGGCCTGTAGGTGGCTTGTTTCACAAACACTCCTAAAATACATACAACTTTGTAATACATAAACTAATGGAAAATAAGAGCACTACCCTCATCTTCTTTCCCCTCAACATATTGGGGGGATCTTTTTCCTTCTATATCGATTGGGTCTTGTAGCTAACAAACCATCTCTTCCTCCTTAGAATTGAATTGAATAAAAGTCCTTTTTTCCTTGTTGTTGGAGGCATTTTTTAAGGATTCCATATGTCGATCGAGAGTAAGAGTATAGAGCATGTTGCAGTCAGCCTATGAAAGTTCTATCCTTTTCTTTTGATGCTAAAAAATACTCATGTAATTAGTATTTTGATTGAAACAAGCTTGCTCGATTTTTGAAGTATTAGAGGACACATACATAATGACACTTCTATTGGATTTAATTAATTACTCATGGCATCACATGAATCTTCAAATGTGACATACCCAACCACCCACAGGCTGGGATACGCTACTTAAACAGGCTTAGACAGGCTGCAACACACCCAACCACTAGCATGCGGGGCACACTGTAGTCCAAAGCCTCAATTCTCTGAACTTATCTTGAATTCAAAATACTTCCCATTAATAAAAGAGGCATGAAAACTACATGCATAAGACAAGATCCCTGCTACAACATAAAGCAGTAAACAACATGCATTGCACAACAAATAACGAGCATATATGCACATTAAAATACATATCTCAGAGAAAATTAAATACACAACAGAAATAAACATTACATAGAAAACACATAGAGAAATTATCTTTGAAAGTAAACATTCACCAACTGGCTACAGACCAAGGACGTTCCTCCAAACCATAGACACTGTTGTTCTTTTACTCTCAACAACAAGTCACCCCCGATCCAGGGCTATGAATCCACAAGGACGGGCCTTAGGCCAAGTCTAAACACATAGCAGTTGGCTAACTAGCTCTCAGGTTTCCCAACCTCAGAACAAGTCCGAAATTCCATCTCTCTTTCCCCCTCATCCTGCACAACCCAAAGAAATGAACACGTTTCTCTGTCATGCATCCCCTGAGGCCATTCCATTTCTCTCTAGGGCTCTAGTGCTAATGGTCAAGAAATCTCCCTGCTGGAAACTCCAAGGATTCTTAGCTGTGGACAGTTCTATCCGAACTACCATCAAGCTCATGCACATGGGCATCCATTCCCTCCTGGAATGATCAATAAATTATTATAGCCACTCAACAATGGCTCTCCTCTCCTTGTTATTCGTTTTCCATACTCAACCCAAGAGCACACGAACTAGCAAGAGGGAGTGAAGAGGAAAGAAGAAAAAGAGAACAAGGGGAAGAAGACAAACCAGGGGAAGAGCAACCCCCAACTTCACCCAAAGCCACCCTCATGCAGCCATTCATATCCATGCTCAAACAAAGAGCACACAAATTCAACAAGAATGAGGCTCCTAAAGATGAAAGAGTGAGAAGGGTGTACAGTGAATGAATAAGAACAAGTGAACCCCAAACGAACCAAATATGGGTTTATATAATTATTTGGAAATCAAGAACTAAATGGCCTCCCCCAAGAAGCTCATGTAACCCCTTTTCTCCATAAAATCAATTATGGTCAAATAAAATAATAATAAAAAGACTTAGCCCCTCAAGCCCCCTCTCTCGTGGAATCATAGCCCCCTATCTCTTTTGTCCTTGTTCGTCTTGCAACCAACGATGTATTTTATTAATGTATATGAATTATTACATTTCCTAGGCACTCTGGCCCTTTTTCAACTTTACCGGCTCACCAACCTAAGTCACAATTACATAATACATTATAGTTGATAAGGGTTAAAACTGGGATGTTACATTCCCCTCCCCTTATTTTGGCACCGTCCTCAGTGCACAACACCATTCCAATGTTATTAACATTACAAATCTAGGCTCTTTGGCCTTAGTCCATGTAGGCATTCCAACCAACTCTTATATACATAGTCACTTTGACCTAAAATTAAACATGTATACATAGGCATTCTGACCCAAAACATGTATAATGATTTCCATAATTTATGTCTCTCGCAATAGTTCCAGCCAACATGCTCTCCTTCCATCTCAACCTTGCATAACCCAAATAAATGAATCCCTTTCTTTGCCATGCAGTCCCTCAGGTTGTTCCACTTCTCATTAGGGCTCCAATGCACTCGACCATGAAGTTTCAGAGTTGCGGCTTCCATAACTCCAGCTGCAACAAGTCCATTGGACTTTCTTCATTCTATGCCTTTGTCATTCGATTGCTCCAACATCACCTTCTTCTCTTCCTTCATAGTCAGGTACTTTTCTAGATCCTCAAAATCCATCCTTTTCCTACAACATTTCAAATCAACGAGCATGTCAATTCACAATTTGTGCATAGAATTTTCATTTTGTTCATAATTTAAGAGTAATTTTTTCATAATCTAGTACAATACTTATCTGTGTGGTTCGTGGATTTGCATCCATATGGTTGTCTCGTTAACTTGTCTCATTGTTTTCCTTGACATACCCATTGTGTGCATGATCCCAATCAATAGTTTACAAGAAATATCAAAGTCTTCTCTTCCTCGTGGTCACTCACCTTCCATGCCTAGGATCAGGCATCCCCTTCTCTGCTATACAGTCTCTCAAGCGATCCATCTTTCCTACCCAAGGATTTTTCACGCAAGAAAATTTCTAGGGACACAGGGTTCTCATGTCACAAAAATAGCCTTTTCCATACTTTCCAGCTAGCATATCCAAAATCCCATCTGTATTATACACATACAATCATCATCAGATATCATTATAACCATTTTCAATGATAAATGTCAAATCTGTTTTATACAAGAAAACAAAATTTTCCAAGCATGAGTTTTTTGCTCATAAAGTTTGTCTCTTCCACTGTAGATATCAGTCTTCCTTATGGGATTACATCCCTTTCATATTCAATACCATTCTACCTGCAATTTTCTTGATTTACATTCAACCAAAACAATTTGTCAGTAATATTTAATTATAATTCTTAAAACTATTTTATATAGGAAAAATAAAATTTCCAGACATGAGCTTCTGCTCATAATGATTTGGCTCTTGCAACAATAGGCATAGGTCTTGTTTATGGGCTTACTACACTGCCATATTCAAGACCCTTTTTTCCTGCAATTTCAACATTCCTCAACCAAACAAATTGTCGGTATCTCATGTACAAGATATATATATTTTCATGGTAATGATTCAAAACAATATCACAAAGTGATCTCAGAATTGTTTACAACTACAACTCAATCACTTATATTAATACAAGTATCAATTGGAATGAACTCATCATTACATACACATGTATTATCAACCAATATTTTCTTTCTTCTATCCAAAAATATTTTTTATCGCTCTATCCCCTCAACAAAGCTTTTATGTAATTTATCATTACATAGCTTCTTTAACCTGCAACTTTCTTGTTGTAATATCTAACAATTCCTGAAGTGTTTTCAACTTCATGCGTTAGCAATACTCACATCATTTCAGTTGTTAGCATAATCATTTCTATGTTATATAATATCTACATGCATTCACCTAATGCATTCAATGATGCCTGTATTATCACTTGTAACATTTTTAATAGCTACAAAACTGATCTTGGAATTGTAAAAACAACAACCCAATCACCTTCAGGTAGTATTTATATTAAATATAATGCATCTATCCATCATTATGTATTCTTAACACCACAAGATTTTCATATTGCAACAATTAATTACTAAATAAAATAACAATCGATGTACCAATACCGATGGCCACATTTATACAATGCATCCCTACATTGACTACATAATACCACATAACTATGTCATGCATTCCACCATGATGAGTTGGAAGGTCTGGACAATGACTCAACACATCATCCACACACTTCCTACTACTTGCCTAACTATTTGGATACCTTGCTTTTCCACCCAAACACAACACCAAGAATATAATCCTTAAGTGCTCTTCAATGTTGGAAAATAGGTTGCATTCCAAACATCAGATATACAATAGATACCATTGAGCACTCACATAGCGCTATAGCCCTTCCATATCCAACCATATTATGGTCTCACACATGACTAGCTCTATGGATATTCATTGTTATAGAAGAAGTATGTCTCCTGAATTAACCTAGTTATGATCCCATAACCAATCATAACATAATATGCAACCAACATTTTATCTAAATGCATTGTACCATCAACAACATTTACATACTCCAGGACTTTGGCCATTACATATAAATTTAAATATTGAAAATTAACCGAGTGAATTCTTACCTCAATCCCCTTCAACATGTATGCATCAACATAAACTAAATGCATACATGCCTGGTTGTTATCAACCTACTTGTTGCTATCTGACCAACTAATATTTGGAGAAGCTCACAAACTTCCTCCTTCATCATTCTGATCACCATTCCTGCCACCCTCATGGGTCTTCACCTAGATGGAAATCATAAGCAACAACAACATCCACATCTTTAACCCTGCTATATCATTTTTCCTGAATACATAATCCATCATTAGTCATACTCGAATATTATTTCATAATAATAGACTATTATGAGTTCACAAGTATGTTATATACATATCCAAGCATGTGCAATTACACATCCATATGCACCTGGCATTTATTGTTAGCATGCCTACTAATGCATATGAATTTTAACTTCATTGTATGCCTCATGCACTCTAGTGCATTTCTGTTTCAATTCACTTATTTATTTATTTATTTATGGTGTATCTGGTTGTCATTGAACTCCTTCAGATCCTTGGTGCCTTGTGTGCTCCCATTCTACTCATCTGCACTATGGTTCCCTGGTCTAAATACTTTCCAGCTAAGTTCCACTTGGTCATTCTGCAATCCAACCAATGTACTCAAATTGCAACAACTCCCCTTGGGTAGCCATGCCCAACTTACCTTTATGAGACATTCCATTACCCTGGAATGAACTAGCTCAAACATTCCATCACTCTACTACAACATTATTGACTCAAACAATGTTACTCCTAGTTCTCCATTAGGTTACTTCATTAACATTTCCCTATGAAACCACACCTTTCACACTTAATACCATTCCCAAATGGAAGTCCATTTTCATTCAGTGACACTTTTCAAGTGAGAGAGCATTCCATTTTATCTACATTGGCAAACTGCTTCCACTGTGAACTCTGATATCATAAGTGGATTTATTTCACTGAGTACTTTTAGACAAGTAGATAAGTCATATCTAACAAATCCTTCCCTGTAACTCCTATGCTTGACACATAGAGATTATTCACACACCACCTCTTAAGCTCTTTGTTTTCTTCCCCATCAAGCTTGCAACTGTCTACACATCTCTACCCTCAAGGCTATGGAGCCTTACTTTTCCTTTCTATTCCCATTAATGACATTATTCACCTGCTAGCTTCATGTCCTTTGTGAGGATTCTTTCTTTTGTAGTACCTGCAATTTATTCGCATTCTGGAGTATCAACATAATAATTCTTCTATTATGCTCTTCTCAAGTTCTTTATCCACTTTCCATCAATTTATCTGTAGCTCTTTATTACCTCATCCAAATTTTGTAAGCTATGTCATGCCTCCATTACCCTAACATCTGATGATATTGTTGAATTGATCTGATTATACCTCTAATCCTGAAAAACTTGCAAGCAACCATCTTGTTAGAATTATACATATCATAAAAATTTGTCAATTAAATTTACTGGTACTTTTTCTACTTAATTGATGAAGAAATATATCACAGCTATCCCAATTAGAATAATTACAGGTCATTCTCCTCTAGATCAACTTTCCAATGACTGTAATCTTTCTCCAATCGGATATCTGAGTTGAAAGTTAGGGCTTCATGAAAAAAAAGACACTTTCAGCCCCCCTAACTGATACATAATTCGAATTCTTCCCAGGCACTTTTGTCAAACATGTGCCATGTGACCACGACTCAAAACCACAGACTATAACCAAGCACTTAGCTGAAAGGTGCTTATCTAGAGCTTCGGGACTCTGGGGCTCCGAAACTTCGGGTTTCAGAGGTTTCCCCTTCAACATACTTCATTTCCTCCGAATGCCGATTTTTTGAACTCTTGCACGATACTTCTTCAGAGATTTAGGGCTCCAGTGCTTCAGAAATTTGAGCTTCAGAGGTTCCACCTACACCACACAACATTCCCTTTGAAATCCTAAGTGGTGAACTCCACGAACGATGCTTCTCTGGAGCTTCGGGACTCCGGTGCTCCAGAGCTTCAGGCTTCAGAGGTTCTTGCAACCTCTCACTGTATTTCTCCCGAACGTCGAACTGGCGAACTCCCAGTCTGGCTCTCTAGATCTTCATGTTTCAGAGGTTCTTGCAACAACAAACCCAAATTTTTCCTGAATGCCGAATTTCTGAACTTCTAGGTGCTCCTTAGCCACTATGCACCAGGGGTGCTACACGTTAAAATATGGAGATGACACATGGCCCAATCAAAAGGTGACATATGTCAAACTCCAATTGATACAAAAGGCCCGTGAAAAGCATGAAATAGGATGACATGTGGCATGCGTAAAGTGGGTCCATGTAACCCTAGGTGATGTCATCGTGCCACGTCACTCTGACAATCCTAGACTTCGGGTAGTTCGAGCTTCGGAAGTTTCTTCTACCACACACCTTAAAACTCCCGAACGCTGAACTGGCAGACTCCTGGTATGTCGCTCTTTGGAGCTTCGAGACTTCAGGCTTCAGGGAACTTCACCACATACCATTACAAATCTCCCAAACTTTTGAAATATGCTTCTCTGGAGTTTCCGGACTCCGACGCTTAGAATCTTCAAGATTCATAGGATTTTTTTCAACTCCATATAATATTTCCTCTGAATGTCAAACTTATGAACAATCGCTAATATGTGGACATGTGTCCCCTAACTGCGAACAATCCGGATTGACTCCGGACTTCGGGACTTTGGAGAAAACTTCTCCAAGTGACATAAGGACTAAAAATCCCAAATGCTGAATATTTGATAATCTGTAAACACACGTCCTAGACAACGAATGATCACGATTTGCTCCGGAGTTCGGGACTTCGAGAGATTTTCTTCCTGGAATCTTAAGGACTCACTTCTCCTGGAGTGTTGAACCTCTGAACTACCATGATATCTACGGCTCACGCTCACTCGCTCGTATATCTAATGGTTGGGATCCGATCTTCTCCACTGTGCCTCACCTCATGATCTGTGCCTGATCTAATGGCCTAGATCTGTCCTTGGAGAAATCCAACGGTCAAGTACTCCTCCATGTGATCTACGACGTAGATTCACTCCGGGACTTTGGAGCTTCGGGGCTCTTACCTCCTTTTTATCAAAGACTTAAAATTTGTCGAAGCAATGAAGTCCGAAGGACTTCGGTGCTTAATGACCCCACACCTTCTCTAGATCCGACGACTGTGAAGGATTTGTCTTCTCCAGAACATATCCAACGGTCCAAATCTAAATTTGATCCCACGATGGCGATCGTTCTCAAATTTGAAAGTGACGGTCATGATCCTTCAATCCCTTACAAAGGATCTCACACGTTCTAGCTTCTACACAGACTCTGTAATGCCATTCCTCCTGAGCTTCACGACTTCAAGGTCCTAACTCGATCTCAATCATAAGATATTGTCTAATGGATCCAGCCCATTCTGGCATGGTGTTTCAACCTATAGCTCTGATACCAATCTGTAACATACCCAACCACTTGCATGCACGGGGTACACCACTTAAACATGATGCAACACACCCAACCACCAACAGGCGGGGCACGTTGCAGTCCCAAGACTCAAGTCTATGATTTGAGTTTGAATTCTAACAAGATTTAATATGAAATCAAGCAGGGATAAACCACATGCATTAATCAAGCTTCAAGCTACAACATGCAAAAGTAAGCAATGTGCCATGCACAACAAATAATCAAAAGACAGGCACATTAAAAATGCCTATCTCAGAGATAATTAAATACACAACGAAATAACATTATACATAGAACACATAGAGCACTTATCTTTTCAAGTAAATGTTCACCAACTGGCTGCAAACCAAGGACGTTCTTCCCAACCATAGACATTGTTGTTCTTTTACTCTCAACAATAGGTCACCCTCGAGCCAGGGCTATGAATCCATAAGGATGGGTCCTAGGCCAAGTCTCAACACAAAACAATTGGCTAACTAGCTCTCAGGTTTCCCAACCTCACATCAAGTCTGAAATTCCAGCTCTCTTTCCCCTTCAACCCGCAAAACCTGAAGAAATCAACACCTTACTATGCCATGCAATCCCTGAGGTTGTTCCATTTCTCTCCAGGGCTCCATTGCTACTGGTCAAGAAATCTCCCTGCTGGAAACTCCAAGGATTCTCAGTTGTCGACAATTTTATCTGAACTACCATCAATCTCATGCACACGGGCATCCATTCCCTCATGGAACGATCATTAAATTATTACAGCCATTCAACAATGGCTCTCCTCTTCCTACCATTCGTTTCCCATGCTTAGCCCAAGAGCACACGAACTAGTAAGAGGGAGTGAAGAGGAAAGAAGAAAAAGAGAACAAGGGGAAGAACACAAACTGGGGGAAGAGCAACCCCCAACTTCACCCAAATCCACCCTCATGCAACCATTCGTATCCATGCTTAGACCAAGAGAACACAAATTCAACAAGAATGAGGCTCCTAAAGATGAAAGAGTGAGAAGGGTGTACAATGAATGAATAAGAACAAGTGAACCCCCAAACAAACCAAAGATGGGTTTATATAATTACTTGGAAATCAAGAACCACATGGCCTCCCCCAAGAAGCTCATGTAACCTCTTTTTTCCATAAAATCAATTATGGTTAAATAAAATAATAATAAAAAGACTTAGCCCCTCAAGCCCCTCTCTCGTGGAATCATAGCCCCCTATCTCTTTTGTCCTGTCTTGCAACCAACGATGTATTTTATTAATGTATATGAAGTATTACATTTCCTAGGCACTTTGGCCCCTTTTCAACTTTATTGGCTCACCAGCGTAAGTCACAATTACATAATACATTATAGTTCATAAGGGTTAAAACTGGGATGTTACATCGAAGCTCCTAGATATCACCCCTGTTCATATTGTCTAGATCTGCATTAAAAGTATGTGAAATAAGGATCGAGCTTCCAGCTTAAAACAACAACATTCCTACCAATGCATTGACATGGGGTCTAATGGACATATTTTTGAAATGGACGGTTTGGGACAAAAAATAACTCACTTCATTATTCCCGGGTTTGAGACACTAATCTAATGCTTTGAAACACAAACCCATCACACTAAACCAAGGTTCAAAACATCGACTGTTAGCTTTCTCACTTGGGATAGAGACCATAATAACAGGGGGTGCGAGGATTCAAGGTTATGATCACCTTGTAATCTGATTTTTTTTTTAGAGGYGGGAGGGACCATGTCCCAAAAGAACCCACCTTCTAAATCAAGAAATATTGACTGCAAAGGTTCCTTGAACCAAGAGGGAAATTCATACCATAAAAAGCACCACCCAAAAGCCTAAATTTCTCTAAGATTTCTAGAGAATTTAGAGAAGGGGAGATTGGGCATAGGRATAGTATCAATATAGACCAAAGGGATGCAAATGGAGAAGCTTGTACCACCAAACTCCTTGCTCATTCAAGAAATATCCGAAAGGATAAAACTCATCCAGATAAAAATTGAAACAAAACAACTACTAATGTTAACCAGGGGACTTACCAAACTTCCATTTGCACAAGAATACCATCCTGTAAAACACCCACACTCATTCCTTGTTCAACCCATTATCCCACCTCAAATGTACCAGGGAAAAATCCTACATTCAATATCCAGGAACAAAGATTAATCTTGCATGGAGGGGAGGACACTAAGTTTTGTTGAATCACCCTTCCCAAGGCTTTGCCAACTTCCAAATAAATGTTGAATCATGGCACTATTAATTGAGATTGAATTTCTCATTAACTATGACTTATGGGATGTTCAAATGTATTTGCTCCCCATTTTTATCCAAAGTTCGAGGCCCAAGCTATGACACACTCTTGGACCATGGGTCTGATTCCTCACTCAAGTCCCTTTTAATTTGGAAAAATGAGACTTTAACAAGGGAGCCAAGTTTCTGCTTAATTCTAGTTATGATGGTTTTTAATTTGGCTCCCTCGGGAATGGATTTACCAATCATTTCTTTGACAATAATCATCGAGTTCCCGAAGACTAAGAGTGACCTAATATTTGCCTCCTTTGCTACAATTAGACCACACCATAGAGCATAATCCTCAGCTAGGTTGATGGATAGATTGTCCAATATCCATGCACAATAGGTTATTGAAGTTCCTCTGGGATAGTGGAGACTCCCCCATACTCCTTCCACCCCTAAGATGTTCATGAATTTTCATCATTAGTGCTTGATTTTATTATTTTGTGCATGGTGTATTGTCTCAATATTAGTGCATCGATACTTCAATTCAAGTCTAGAGCATCAATGTTGTAAGAAGTTTTTTTTTTTAAACATCCAAAACCCTCCACACTTACAAACCTCCTTATTTTTTGGTTGTCAAATGTTTTCTCTTTTAATTTTAAGTTCATGAAGCTTGGTGCTCTATTTCATGATCGACGTATGTATGTCTTATTCACAATAGTTTTTAGTGATTCTTTGTCTTTGATGCTTCATTTCAATGTTTTGCCTACAATTTTCTTTTTTAGTATTAGGTCATTTATGATTCAAATGAATATTGGAGCATCGATGCTTCAATTGAATATTAGAGCACTAGTATTCAAACAAGATTTACTTTACATTCCAATACTGGCATATCGATGCCTAAGTTAAATCCCATAGCACCAATAAGTATCCTTACATTTCAATATTGAGTGCACTAATGTGTATATATAGTAGGAGCACCAAAGTGAGAATTAATGAGAAAAAAAAAAACCTTCATTTTTACTTTTACACCCAACAAACCATTATTCTTATTTTTGCTTCCTTGCAACTAAATTGTTGTGCATCCAACGTACTCAACATTTTCATTTTCCATTTACTTGTAGTGCATTTGTAATACTTAATATTCATCTAGAATAGTAAGGTTTTTTTGTTTCCCCTTCAAAAACCATAGGTATCCTCTTTTTCATACATGAAGTGCGATGGATCCTCCCGACCAAATATCACATCGAGTAACTTTAAATATGTTTTTAAACATTTTTTTATTCAATCAGTTGTATTTTTATCTATATTTTTCTTTAAATATCAAAACATTCATGATTTGTTGGATTTGTTGTCATTGGATGAGACTTACATGGTGTGCCCAATGACAATTCTATGCATTAGTGCTCCAGTATAATAACAAAGCACCAATGCACCGATAGAATAATAGAGAATCCATGTTATTTTTGCAAACTCATAATGTATATTATTAAAGATAGCTCCTATTACATTAGTATTTTAATAGTCGATTGGTTTCTGTTCGAATGAGTATGTATTTTCAATCAGTATGTGCATTTCCACTACCACATGGATATCGATGATATTCACATGAGAAGTCACGGGAAAACATCCCACACACTCTATACTTGTTTCTTTCACCAAGTTGTCCCCTCAAATATGTTAAGGAGGAAGTATCATTGAAGGTGAAAACAAATTCATATGACACTTCATTCGTTAATGGGATCAGGGACACCAGGCATCCTGGTTTGCAATGGACAATTGGTTCAACCATTTTATCTCTAGGATAGGAAGTGATGCTCCTCAATTCTCTGGTATGTTTCATCAGGTTGCTACTTTGAGGAAAATGGGATACATGGGTAAGTATCATAGTGTTAAGAAAATTAAAGCAAGGTGACATAAGATGAAAGTGGGGGGTGGGGGGTGGGGGGGATCTTAGTATGTTTTAGTTTTGAGCATGAGGAGGATGTGAGAGACCTTGATCCCTTCCCTTAGCAATGGCGAGTAGATAGATTACAGGCTATTGCACCGTCCATTAAATTATTTAGTATCACACCCTTTATAGGTGGAGTGTGATACTTTTGAGATGTTTTTGGCATACATTATACTTGGTTGATTATTGTGGCAGTAATGGGAGGTCAATATTCTCTTATGCATAAGAAATGTGCTACATATATTTTTAGAGGTTTTCCACTACTTAACCTCAGATTAGCTTGCTCCCTCACTTTGAAATGGCCACCACTTGTATATGACTTAGGGGAGATTGATGTCCAAAGCAAGGCAATTTATAATCCATGCAAACTCATACATTATCCAATCCAATTATTCATATGCTTAAGCATCCAAATGATTCTTGCTTGGATATTTTACCTTATCTCTATCTAGGCATGGACTGAAAACATGTCCAAAACATTCCCTTTCAATGATGATCCCCTATATGAATGAGGTCAATATACTAATAGTTAGTATAGTTAACACAATTCAATTTCTCCCATTTTTATTCAACATGTATGTATGTGGAAATTATTTATAAATAAACTAATTATTTTTGTAGATTATTGTGTGAGTGTTTGTCTAGTTGGTAATGATATGTCCTAGATAATTCAAACGTTATCAATGGTGATGTGCAACTGAATTGTGTGATTCCACCAACATTTATAACTCAACACTTTCCTACTGGCCAAAGGATTTTTGAACATTAGAGAATTTATTAGTTGAATAGGGAGCAATTTCATCAATGTGAGGAGGTGTTGCATTAAAAAAAACTGAGCATAATCTACGTGTGAATCTAGTATAGCATAAGGCATCTCTACTAGGATGATATTTAGAAACAAAAAAAATATCATGATGTAAATGTTTCATATAGTTAGAACTAAGATACCCATCACATTTTGCTATTAGTCGACCATTGTTTCCTCCAAATAGTGATCCATGTGTATTTTTACAATAAGTTTAATATTGTTTTACTTACTTGTTGTGCCTCCCACAACTACCCACTAAAATTCTCTAAATTAGTGAATTTCAGTGAGTATAACCCCCTATCAAAATTTTGGCAAGGTACTTTATCACTACTTACTTGATTTTTTACTGACACAAGAAACTATTATTTTGGTAATGCAATATCAATCCTAACCCAACAATCAGCTATGAGAATCAAAGCTCTTATGCTCTTTCAATTTTTTTCAATTGGCCCTTGTCTGAAAAGACCAAATTCTAAGTCATGCTAAACCACAAGGAAAATCTTCACTTATATAATCATGCATGAGATCTATCGGGATATTACCCACCAAGAAATTGCTCCTTGGAATAATTAGATGAACAAATTTAATTTCTCTTCCGATAACATTGACGAAAAAGTGTTCTATTGGAATCATTATTGTCAGAAGGATTTTCAACCTTATAAGCTCGACTCTGATGAATCCCTTCCGATAGACTTACTCCAATGCATATATTTCCACTATGCCATGGAGCACTTGCCTTGTGCCTACATGTCAGGTGATTACTAGTCTCAAAAAACTAGTCTATGTAGTAAACCTAAATACATAGGAGTGGGTCCCTTATGGGCCACTAACACGAGGAGGAAAGGAGAGATTGGTTGATTAATCCCTTTTTATCCATAGACTTCAACCTCCCTGCGAGTAAAGCATTTTGTATAAGCACGATTTTCGAAAAAGGGAATATTCCTCGATACCTTTCTCGTTGGAGCTACAAAATAACATAACCCTTCCTCTCCGATGGCAACACGTTTTTATGTCACCATCGAAAGGGCTGCTATCAGAGTCATATTTTTAGCATTAATCTCCTCTCCGATGAGATCCCTTCCAATAGCACATAAAAGAACAAGATTGACATGATTTGTAATGTCTCCTGTCTGGCACAAATCTCAATGCATAAAATGAATATTCCTCGATACCTTCTTGTCAGAATGAAGTTCAAACATGTATATTCTCCTTTTTAATGGAAACTCAGTCTGATAGAACTATCGGGAATTTTTTTCACGACTGATATTCTGATCATTAAGAACCCAATACACAAGCATGAGGAAATATGTACTTCTGAATGCATTAATGACGAAGTGATTTTACAGTTGCAAATGAACTGTCCTCCACTCAACATTAATTATGAAGAGTTGGGGTAATTTTACATATACATAACACCTTGTAAACTCTAACTAAGTCATTACACACCTCTGTAAACTTATGAAAAATTTCCTCAACATATTGTGAATGTAAGTTTGCTTCGAAGCAGTAGGGGTGTACTACTACAACAACAAAACAAAAGGCATAGAGAAAAGGTTAAATAAAAGTAAGAGGGGGGCAACTACTCTCAACCAGAGAGAAACCAAATATTTATTGAGTGGAAGGTAGGGCCTGACCCCAAAGATAATTCCATACAATCTTCCTCTACACTTAATGCATTTGCAAGGGAAAATGCCATGTTTGTATATGAGATAGTTGATTCATTGGACACAACACATACGAGGATTGCTAAACTGGAGAGAACAAGAAATGCAAAAATATATGACATCAATGATGAGTTTTAAAAGGCATCTAGGATTGCAGAGGATCTCCACAAATAAGAATTAGAGAAGACAATGCAAGCTCAGACCAACAAACTCAGTGCAAAATTTTAAAGGAAAACACAAATAGCTAAAATACTGCATAGGGAAGAATTAGATGCTCTCATGATGGCACATTCCAAAAAAATAGAATAGTTGAAGAACAATAATACACATGAGTTGACCAACCTACAGATATAACAAGTAGAAACCAACAAGTTCATTGAACATATAGAACAAAAAATTCAAGGGCTGGAGCAAGATAAAGAGAGACTTGAGAAGAACTTTGAAGAAACTAAAGCAAAAGCTCTCGTCGTAGAAGCCCTAACGGCATAAGACACAACTATTAATGAGGAACTAAAATCAGAGCAGAGGAAGTGATTCCAGATACTAAATGACATCCAAATGAACATGGATGATCAGATAAGGCTTGAAGATCATAGTGAAGAAATAAGGGACAAATATAAAAAGGCTCAAGATGCCTTTGACATAATTATTGATTGGAAAAGTGTGTATAGAAATCCATCGGTCACCCTACCACTATACACCACTAAATAGAAAATAAAGGATTAGGTCTTATTTTATACATGGAAGCCACTGCTATAAGACATTTGAAATATTTAGAAAGCAATGATAAAAGATACAAAATATTGTGGAATGCTTCCGATGAGCTCCTTGAAGAATTCAGAATGAAGATCATGCCAGACATTGATGATGAATCATGGGAGGGAAGCCAGTTAGACAAATATGGAGCAACTCATTGAAGCTAATAAAGAGGTCTTGAATGAATACCTGATGAAACCAATGAAGCTACTCACACTGACAAAGAGATTCATCAAGAAGACCAAGCAAGAATTAAAACTAGAAGTCACAACCAAAATATGTGATGGAGAACTAGACTTGGAAAAAATGTAGTTGGGTAAGCTGGAAAAATCATGGAATACTATGCTTTATGGTAAGAATACCGAGATCAAATGGAATTGCAAAATGTGTCATGATTACCTCAAGAATTTGTAATTGGTCTTTCTTTTATTTTTGTCCATTCTCAAATGTTGTAAGTTGAATATAGAATATGAAGAAATGAGCATGAACTGTCCTCTAACAAAGAGTAGTTTCAGAATGTAAAAAATCTTGCTTGTTTTATAAAAGAGGGAACTATGAAAGAGTAAGGGATTTTGATTTGTGGTACATCGAGACCGTATTCTTACTGTGTGAATGAATAGATCAAGAGACAATTTTGGAGATTTATGATTCTGATATGTGTATTCAAGACTTTTCTAGTGCATATGTCTATGATGTGAATGTTATTGGACTTAGCTTTATGAATTTATTCTTCACTTTGTTCTTAATTTTTATGTTGTCATAGATTTTCTTATGAGCATAGAAGCAATGTTAATGATATAACTTGCAATTATGTGTTATTGTATCATTTTTCATCATCATTTTCACTCGTTACTTGCTTAAATGAATAATGCTTTTTCCAGTAACAACATCTCATTTACCATGCTCATACTATTTAGATTTCTCCTGATCAAGATATGCTAGAATAGTATAGAATTGCATTTAGAACAACTTTAGATAACATTAGTTAAATTTAGTTTAGATTTCAATTCATCTGAGAATTTTTTTTTCTCATATTCATATTAGATAATCTTTTAGAGTGGAAACTAGACTAACATATTGGTCAGAAGAGCTATTCCAAATTAGAGTGAGTCTAATTGGGACCTGCCATTAGGCTTTCTCGCTTACTTTCTTAATAGGTCATCTGAACCCGTCAACAGAAATGGAGCTAGAAGGAGGGTCATCAAATTGAATGGCTGCTAAGAAATTGCAAGATCCTTCCCGTTACATTCCACTGATAAACACTACTCAACAAATTGATTCTCACCATATCAACCCAGAACAAATTTTGATTCCTCAATTGTACTCTGTAAACACCCCAACTCAAGTCTCCACTCACCAAAGTATCTGGCAATCTGAACCTTGGTATCCAATCTCTCATTCCCTCACTGATGCTGAAATTCAACGAGTAATCAAAGAAACTCGTGAATGTGTGCTTACCCACTAATGGAGTAGGAAAACCAACCAATCCCCTATCGATTTTTAGGTACTCGAAGGACATAGGAGTCTGGCATGGGAAGAACCAGCTCTTGAAATTCCCCTAAACCACGACAGAAACCCAACCATCGAAATATCCAGTTACCACCTATCGTGAGTCTTACAAGGAGTCTAAGAAACCTTAGACTTAATCCTAGAAAAATACATACTTTATGGGGGGTGGTAGACCTCCCATTCTTCCCGAATCTCCACCAAGAACACCAAGAGGTGAACCTGAAGACGAGCCTGAAGGAAAAGGAGACGGAGGAGAAGGAATCCCCGAAAATCCTCAACTAATGGCTCGAGTCAATGAAAACCAATAGAATAACCAAATTTGATTGGTTCTCGATGTCGTTGTAGTACTTGGGGCAGTCCATGACATGCCTAAACACCCTAAAAAAATTTTACCCAAATTTGATCCTGATAAGAAAGACTCTATTGAGGACCATGTTAAGAAATTTTTTCTTGCAGTCAGATTAATGAATGTGCAACGTGAAGATATCATGTGCAAGTTATTTCCTTGCATGTTTGAAAATAAGGCTTCCACCTGGTATTTTTCTTTTGTTCAAGCTTCAATTACTAGCTCGAGTGATTTTGAAATCACTTTTATTGAAAAAATTGGTGAAGACTGTTATCCCTTATTTCTAGGGATAACTAAGGAGATTATGTCTCGAGGCCCTCGGGTTGCAGACATTATGTACTAAGAGACAAATGGCTGATAGTGTCCACTTGCACAGTCAGAAGCCCGTCTCACCACCACAGATCTCAGATTCATCAAGATGGTATCTGCCACACAAGCTTGCTTCCAGAAGACATTGGGTCTTTCTCCATAAGGTACAAGCCATGTACTATGGTGAGTGTCATTTCAATATTTGAGGCATTCAAGTGTGTTGCATTTAAATAATGCTTTTGATTATGTAACATCTGCTTGGAAGTTATGCCCTTTGCCCCGTTTCACCTTGGTGGTTGACATTGCACCTTAGTAAGTGGTCACCCTTAGGGATGGTTTTTCTATTGGGAGGTCCTCTTGACAAGTCATCGTTCCATTCCCAATCATACTTATCATTTTTCATCACGTCACCCCTCATTCTTCTCCTTATATTTTGGGATTTTCAGGTGTACTGACCTAAGAAGGGATTGTCCCTCGTTTAATGGGAAGAAGGGGCTGAAGCCTAGAGGTTTGTAGCTGGCAAAAGATAAAATCCAATCATAGACCTTCTAGATGCTCACCCAGGGATCCCGAGGACAATGAAATGTCTCTCATAACAAACTGATGGGACCTGTGAAAAATAAAAAATGCAAAAATTCCAACCAAGGTAGAGCGTGCATGGGCAATGTTTTTAATGCTTAAGTAGAAGTCCCACACACTGTCTTCAACCTAGGGAAGAATAATGTGACCAGGGAATAGTCATGGTGGGAATTTTTTTTCATGATTAGGTAGAATCCCCACTTTGGCTTCAACCTGGAAACATCTTAGATCAACAAAAGGCAATACATGGGCTTGGAAAAAGGATGCATTGAAAATGAAGGTGCAACAGACCCTCTATAAATGAACCCATAAATGAGACACTACGACCCCTTGTATGGCATGAACCCTATACCCAAAAGTCTTTCTCACATCCACTTCATCTTTTACACATGGCTTAGAGGGGGGTCCACCTGGGAAACACTCCTTGACTTAGGGGATGATTCACCCAATAAGTCACTTTGTCAACCCTCCCATACCTAAACTTGGCAAATTGCATAGGGTATTTGAGCACTTGTTTAATTTGATGAGGCAATTTTTGATGCACATGCGTAGGTGACTCTTTTATTGATTTGATTTATTTATCATGATATGTTTGACTTGATATCCTTGGAGGATGTATTATTGTCTTTGTAGGGCCTTGCTTGGTGGACAGTTTTGGAGGATAAAGTCTAACTTGGGCTTCCTTGGGGCTTCAAGTTCATTGGATGGATACCATGGCCCGCACATCAGATGACGATGACAAATTTTGGAGGCTTGAGAGACCTTTTGGATGACCTCACCTAGCCCCTGCAAGCCCAAATTTTGGCCTTTGGAAGTCAAAAAATCACCTTTAGAGGGCTTGACGTCACCCTAGGGATAGGGTTTGATGTGGTTGACTAGATACTTGGCACCTTTTGGATGGAGGGAGGCCTTGGCTTCATGTAGGAGACCCTAGTTATTGATATGGAGGCCTTTGGAGGCTCAATGTTTCATCTCCAAGCTCAATGATTTGCTAAAAGTGCCAAAACGTTTCCCTAAGGGGGTGACATCATGCTTCTTTTAGGGTTTATTATGTGCAAAATCAAATATAAAATTGTAAAGGGGAAAAGTAAGGGTTGTTTACCCCTTACTTTTTGGTTTTCCCTAAAGTTAAGTGGACAAACACTTTTTAGAACTTTTGTATAAATAAGGATCATTTCCTTTTCATTTTACCATAGCTCTCCCATTTGGAGAAGAATGCTTGGCTAAAATTTGCACCCCTCTTGGGTAAATTCTCTCTCTCTCTCTCTCTCTCTCTCTCTCTCTCTCTCTCTCGTGATACGGTTTGGCTCTTTTCTTATGGAATGAAGTGGTGCTCTATCTCTTGGAGGATCTTTCTCTTGCTTTGATGATGAAAAATATTTGGCGACTAGGGTTTGTCTTGGAGTATTTTGGAATTGGTAAGGAAAATCTACACTTCGTTAGGTTTATTTGTTGTTTCATTGTTGTTGATTGGCTAGATCCTTGGAGGAGTATAAGTGTTTACAACCTCCACCAAGTTTTATCATTTTTGTTTGTTTGAAAAATCTATTGCAAAGGTTGCTAGGAGGAGTAAAAGGGTTTACACCTTCCTAGAATTTACCTTGTTAGGGTTGCTATCTCAAGGGAGTAAAAGGGCTTACACCCCTTGAGATTTAGTAGACCTAAATTATTACAAGAAGACTCCATAACCCATTTGGCAAGGCACTAATCTTTATTTGGATCAGAGAAATAAATTACTTGCATTGGTAAACGTGATTTAGAGAGATATTGAAATTGTCTTAGTTGGAATCTTTCCTATGTGTTTTAAGCTTGCTAAGGCCCATAAGGCGTCTTGATTGGCTAAGGACATCTTGCTACTCTTATAAATTTAAGTCACAGCCATTAGGGATGCAACAAATTGCTCTGAAACTTTTACTTTTTCTCTCTTTTCAAACAATCAAAATTTGCTAGAAAGTTGCCATAACAATCAACTTGACATTGTGCATCTTTTGGGTGGTTTACTTTTAGTTTTTGGTGGTTGAAAATATCTGTTGTAGCAATATTTTGTTACATCCATAAGGGTGTTACAATATATCTGCAATAACATCTTTGAACATCCCCCTAATACCACTAAATTTTTTGCTAAAGTATTGGGAACTAATCTACTTGTTTTATGCTTCATTTCTCAATAAATATTTGTTGCTTTGAGTGGTTATGTCTGAAGTAATTGGATTTTTTATTGCTGATATATATTCTTTTTTACTGCAGTAATTTGGGAGATCAAGCTTAACTTGCTTTTCCACTTGATATTTAGGTTTGTATGTTCGTCTCTTCTCATGTCTCGGGTTGGTACAATACTCTTCTACAGGTACACTACTTCTTGTAAACCTTCCCTCATCCATGAGACTTCATACCAAGCCTTCCATATCTCCAAAACTTGACCTGTAGGGGATTCACTTCCATAACCTCAGTTTCCATCTCATTTCCCCCTAGGGTCACCCGTGATCCCCCCCTTGTGTTGGATTTATCCTTCACTAAAGCGGGGGGGAATTTTCTAAGGTGACGTTGGGTAGACTCTCGCACAGTTATCACCATCCCATGTATTGGGTCAGGCTTTTCCCAGGCTATAGTTTGTGCGATAACAAAGACAAGACGCCAACAACTTTAGTTATAGATATTTATAGGATTAAAATGGCTGCAAAAGAAAAGGTTAATGATTTCAATCAAAGGTTTCTCACTTTAATAAATAAAATTCCTCAAGATTCCTATCATGTTGAAGATGTTTCTATTGGATTTTATACTTCAAGTCTCCCTATTTCCATGGTAATGTTTGTAAAAAGGGTTGAGAAAAATATTTTAGAAGCTACCTTTAGAGAATCCATTAAAGTTGAGTAGGATATGCTTAGTCTTAAGGGCAATCCTGGAATTGAATCTTCAAAGGATAAAACTAGTGTCAAAACCAAGACTGTTGTGACCAAACCTCTCGAGGATAAGAAATATCAAGATTCCACAGATATGGAAGCCCTCCAGAGAATTGTGAAGAAAATTTCCAATGAAATTTATGATATGAAAAATAATTGTGGAGAAGGCTCATTAAACCCCAAGAAATTTTTCAAATTTACACTCAAAAAGGAAAAGAGTTCTCCTCCCTCGACTAAAATATCCCCTCCAAAAGGCATAAACATGGAATATTTTGAACAAGCCCTCAAGGCTTGGGAAAATGATACCCAAACTGAATCTAAGGAAGAAGAGGAGAGGGAAGCAGAACAATAGGATCAATCTCAAGAGACTGATGAAATAGAAGAAAAGGAAGTCAACTCTTTTTGGGACATTTATTTTGGATTGGGAGAGGAAGAAGAGGAAGAGGTGGAAGAGATCCATCTATCCAAAAATGCAGTAACCACCAAGATTGCAAGCAAGGCTTCATCTTCTAATCCTCAATCCTCTTTTAAAACTACCAAGACAACATCCAACACACAAAATATGCCCTCTGGTGATAAACAAGTTACTTCTTCTACTCCTCCATCTAAATTGGATTATGACTTTTTGGAAGATTTGAAAAGAACTAAAGCGAGTATATATTTGTTTGAACTCATGAAGCTACCCCGGATCCAAGACAATTTTATCAAAACACTGCAAGGTATAATTCTAAGAACACTAAAGAAGCTAATGTGGGAGGAAGTAAAGGGAAAGGTAAAGTAGGTCAGAGCATTGATAAGACAACACCAAAGAAACAACCAACTCTGAATGAATCTATAATTGGTTAAAGATAAAAATCCAACACTCCCCCTTTCTTGTTGACTTTTGAAATATTCAACAAAAATATTCACAACTGCATGGTAGATTCTTGAGCTCCTTCAAATGTCATGCCCTTTAAAGTTTGTGAAAAGCTCAATGTCAAACCTGAAGAATTTGATATCCAAATCATCCATTTAGATAGGTCAAGGGTCAAAGTTATTGGGGAGTTAAAGGATGTCTTGATTAGATTATTATCCAACACTAAAGTACACCAAACTATTGGCATCATCATATTTGATATCTCAGATACTTAAGGAATTATTTTGAGAATAGATTGGTTTGCTATGCTTGATGGATATTTTGATACTGATTGGTCACATCTATGGTTGCCATACAATGGAAATCCCAATCAAAATAGAGTAGATAAAGAACATTACATGAAGCATGTGGTAACAGACTTAAATTATCCCAATGAACCCATAATGTTCAATCATTCAATCATAGGGAACTATTCTTATGATTCCTTCTTTGGGAATGACATTGTTGATATCTCTTCTTATGCAGATTCAAACACACAATATGAAATCCTTCATTGCACTCAAATTATTGAGCCTCACTGTAATATAGTAGATAGGATTGACACTAACCCTGATGTATAGCCTAACACAG
The DNA here is from genome assembly GCA_032191745.1 of Picea mariana. Lineage (NCBI taxonomy): Eukaryota > Viridiplantae > Streptophyta > Pinopsida > Pinales > Pinaceae > Picea > Picea mariana. The sequence goes on from JASDQU010244885.1 coordinate 138,450, forward strand.
TATCTAGGGATAAGTTAGAAGTGTATGTTATTGTTACTAACCCAAATAATTCGCAAAATAAAACAAAATCTAAGTCCATAACTAAATTTAAATGCGATCCTAGCATGTGGACTTTATTCTTTGATGGATCCAAGTATCTTGAAGGCACATGTGTTGGATACATATTGAAGTACCCTAATGGAAATAAAACATTGATTGCATGTAGACTTGAGTTCCAATGCACAAACAATATTGTTGAATATGAAGCTCTTTTACAAGGATTGAAAAAGGCAGTAGACATGAAAGTAAGGAAGATAAAGGTATTTGGTGACTCTGAAATTGTAATAAGATAGGTAAGAAACACCATATATTTCCTTTAAATTCACCTCAAACATTACCAACAGGAGGTATGGGAATTGATCAAACACTTCAATGTATTTAATATTAGTCATATTCCTCGCTCATTAAATTATGATGTTGATTTACTAGCTAGTGTTGCATCTAATTTAATCATGTCTGAATGAATAATGCCTGATACTTTTTCTGTGGAATTATTGTACAAGACTTTATTTCCTGACAACAAAACCATATGGAGAGTCTTTGATGATGATCAACAAATCATAGGTTTCCTTTCACCTTGAAGCTAACTTTAAATACTATGTCATATATGAAGGCCAACATGACCAGAATGTGAATTCTGAGTCCCCTGACTCAACAAGTTAAACATTGGGGAGTAAAGTCAATTTAATTAATAACATCCCCAAAAATGTGGTGAAGCTTGAGAAACTCTATGATCTTCAAGACAAGTTCAAGAAAGTGACAAACTGCAAAACAAATAGTTCAACTATGTAGTTTGAAGTAATAAATCTAGGAACAAGTATTATACCATAGAATATCAACCTTGGAAAGAACTGTTCACTAATTGAAAAACAAGTCTTCATCAAGTTATTTAAAGAAGATAAAGACATATTTTCCTAGACATACGATAACCTCAAGAAATATGATACAAATATCATTAGACATATAATCCCCATGAAGCCTCAAACAAAACCTTTTCAGTAGAAGTTGAGAAAGATGCATGCTAACTTAGAACCTCAGGTGAAGGTTGAACTAAATAATTTGTTGGTAGCAAGGATAATCTTCCAAGTCAGATATACCCAGTGGATTGCTAATCTTATGCATATAAGGAAAAAGAATGGGGACACAAGATTGTGTCTTGATTTCTGAAGCTTGAACAAGCCCTTAGAGAAGGACAATTATCCTCTACCACCCATGGAACAAATCCTACAATAAGTCTTTGATTCTAAGATGCTCTCATTATTAGATGGATTTTCTTGCTACAATCAAGTTTTAGTTTCCCATGATGAGCAGTTGAAAACTACCTTTCAAACATAATGGGGAACTTATGCTTATAAGAAAATACCATTTGGACTAATAAATGCAGGGTCAACCTTTCAAAGAACCAGGGACATGCTAATTGGTGACTGTGTGGTGGTATATCTTAATGATGTTAATGTTTTCTCCAAAGTAAAAAAATATCATATAGCCCATTTGAGAAAGATATTTAATAGATGCATAAGGTATGGCATTCCATTGAATCCAAAGAAATCTATTTATGTAGTCAATGAAGGAAAATTATTAGGATTTGTTGTATCTAAAGATGGTATGATGATAGAACCTAAGAGAACTGAAGCTATCTCAAAGATTCCTTTCTTAACAAAAATTCCATGCAATCATTTCTTGGGAAAATAAATTTTGTAAGAAGGTTTGTCCCAAGTTTTGTTGAAACTCTCAAGCCTCTTTAGGATATGATAAACAAAAATGCATATTTCAAATGGGGATCTAAGGAGAAATAATCATTTATAAATATCAAGGAAGAGATATCTCAGGCCTCTGCGTTGATGAGCCCATACTTTTACAAAGATTTTATACTTTGCACCTTCACTTCTGACATTGCATTTGCATCTGTCCTCACACAAAAAAATGATGAAGGGAATGAATTCCCAATTTCCTTTATGAGCTCCGGGCTGCAAGGAGTAGAGCTAGATTATCCAGAGGTAGATAAACAAGCTTATGCATTTTTAAGGCAGTCAAAAATTTTAGACCATACCTATTCAAATCCAAAGCTAAAGTGATAGTACCCTATCATGTTATGAGAAACCTCTTGATACATAGATATTTGGGGGACAAAATAACTAATTGGATGGTAGCCTTAGAAGAGTATGATCTGGACATAACGCCTGCTAATATCGTGAAAGGAAAATGAATCTACAGGTTGGCAGCTGAATCAACATAAGATAAAGTTGATGAAGACCAAATTTATGAAGATCAAATCTACTGGAGAAAGAAGTTTGTTACATCCTTGTAATTATTGACCCATGGTATTATGAAATGAAGTACTATTTGACTCATGGTTCAGATCCATAATACATGGAACCCAAGAAAAAGAGAAATCTTAGGATCTAATCAACTCAATACCACCTTGCTCAATGGATATTATTCAGAAAAAATCATGATGGTGTTCTCCTAGGATGTTTGGAAAAGGAAGATGTGGAAAAATTCCTTTTTGAACTACACGAATGTCCAAGTGAAGGACACTTTGGGGTAGACACCACTGTAGACAAAATCCTCAGGGTGGGTTACTATTGGCCTACCCTATTCAAAGATTCACATGCATATTCAAGAAGATTTCAAGAATTCCAAAATTCATCTGGAAGAGAAAAGAAACTTGCTTTTCCTCTACAACCAATTTCAATCAAGCGCCCATTTCAATAATGGGGTTTGGACGTGATAGGGGAAATTAACCCAAACTCTTCTCAACTGCACAAATACATCCTGACTACAACATATTAATTCACCAGGTGGAATGAAGCAATCCCTCTCAAGGTGGTGAATAAAAATAAAGTGATATATTTCCTTGAATCCCATATCATAACCAAGTTCAATGTCTCAGATTCTTTAGTATTTGATAGTGCCAAATATTTCTCTTCATTGAAATTGACTGAATATGCACTTGAAAAGAACAATAAAATTAAATACTCAACTTATTATTATCCTAAGGGTAATGGGATAGCAGAATACACAAATAAAAATCTAATCAAAAATCTGAAAAGCACTGTAACAGAACACCAAAGGAATTGGCATTTATCCCTCTCTAATGCCCTATGGGATGATAGAGTAACACCTAAATCTTCTACGGAAACTCTACTTTCTTTATGTTATATGGACAAGAAGATATATTTCCTACCCATACTTTCCTACCTTCCTTGCAGTTAGCTCAATCTGTCCAAGACAAAGAATGCCCAATAATGCAACAAAGACTGAACATGCTCCTTAAATTAGAAGAAGAAAGAGATAAATCTAAAAAGAAATTAGTGCAACATCATGAACTAATCAAAAGATGGTTTGATAAGACCTCTTTGGGGAAAAAATATTTTCAAGAAGGTGATCTAGTGCTTAAATGGGATAAGGCCAATGCGATGAAAGGAAAACACACCAAATTCCAAAAAGTGTGGCTAGGCCATGTTATCACATAAGTTGTAGGTTGGGAAAATCCTGACCCAAGCACCAAATGGAAACAACTTAGAGAAAACCTACCTAATATCACCTTAGGCAGGTATTCCTGTCACTTTAGAGGTGAGAGAATCACCTCAAGGGGGGAATCCCGGTGACCCTAAGGGAAATGAGATGGAAATTGAAGAGACGAAGGAAGGTCCCCCTAAAGGCCGCGATAGAAGATGTGGAAAGGATTTCAAAAGAGTCTTGGTGGTAGCCTATGGTTTCCAAGAGATAAGAACACATGAAAATAATAATGTACATGCCCAAGACACAAGAACAAGTTGAGTATATATGTATAATGTCAGGTGGACAAGAAAGTTAGGCTTGCTGTCCCTAATTGAAAAAGTAAACAAGAATATATATCAACAAGAAAATAAGTGTTAAAGATGATAAACAATTGCTAAAATTCCAACAAATGATGCAAGAGATAAGTTAGATAAACACTAGTGATACTCAAGAATGAAAGCACAAGACTTTAGCAATGAAAAAAGGTTGTAATAAGGAGTGTTTGCAACTGGCTCAAAACAATTTGTTGGAAGTTTACTATTTTTAGCAGTTTTTCGTGTCCTAAACTTTCTGGGCCATTTTGAGAGCCTAAAAAATATGTTTTCAGGACCGAAGACCTCCATGATAGGAAAAGACTCTTATCGAGTGCCCAAAATGAAGTTCCTCGTCGATAACTTTTCAACAAGCTATTTTACGCCCCAAACAGAGATCGTATGCCAAAGATACACCCCTGGGAAGTTGATACACCAAACCACCCAAAATGACATCCACAAAACTATTGGCTTTTCATCTTCCGATGTTAGGGTTTTGAATTTTTTTTATGTTAAAAAGGCCTTTGGAGCCTCATTGTAACAATCATCTTCTTGAAAATGAGCGTAGTTGTCACATCTCTTCTCAGAGATAAGATGCCACCATTCTAGCGAGTCTTTCACTCTATATTTCTATTGTTTTGTACATTTCACTCATTAATTGAAATTGTCTATTACTATAACTTTGTGTTTATGGTTATATATCTGATATATCTCTATTATACTATTGATACATCTATGTACATTTCTTTATTATATCTCCACTCTCATTTTGTGCAAAAAATAATACAGATCAATGGTATTAGAGCAGGTTGCTCTTGATTGTTTTTTAGTGAACGTCTCTCTTGAGGAAAATCACTCTTGCACTTCCAAGAAACCCTCCATGGCAGAAGAAAAGAAAAATGACAAAGCAAACTATTCTATTAACTATTGCTTGAGCAAGCTCTCATGCAACAGAGGGACGAAATGATGGAGAATTTTCCCACATCCTTCAACGCCTGTTGATAACATTAGGCACATCTTCATCGAGAAACCACTTTGGAGGCACCTCTCCTTTCAAGGTACAAGTTAATTTTGATATTCCTGTATTTGAAGGTCAGATAGATGCAGATTCCCTAGAAGAATGGTTAAATTTGCTAGAAGGTTATTTATCTGTTCACAAGTTTTCTAACAGGGAAAAGATCACCTTCACACTCCTTAAGGCTTCCCCCCATGTCAAACATTGGTGGGAAACTTATTGGGAGAAAATTTCCACATTGGAGTCTGGAATATAGGGGGCCGAGCTCACTTGGGATTTTTTTGTGGATGCGGTCAAGGAAAAATATTACCCAGTTGGTAACTATGACGACCAATGCATGAGATGGATGATATTGTGGCAAGAGAGGGGCCAAACAATGTCAGAGTTCACAAATACTTTCCATACCTTGCGCACCAAGCTGGGTATCAAAGACTCTAAGCAACATTTGGTTCTGAAATACCGTGAGGCTCTGCATAGGTACATACAAACTGAAATGGATTTATTGGAAATCTCATCACTAGGAGTTGCCTATTGATATACTGTCAAAATCGAGCAGAAATTTAGGCACCAGAACAAATGGGAGTTCAGGTCTGCAAATCCACAACAACCAAAGTATGGTAAAGATGACCCTAACAACCAACCTCCAGAAAACCAGTCCAAGCCACATGAAAAGAAGGGTAACGAAAAGACAAAGAAGGAACTGTAAAGTGGTGCGATTTCCACAAAAGCCCCTGGAACAACACTGATGGATGTCACTCAAAATATTCATTGGTGGATGAGATCAAAGAAAAGGAGTTGAATCCTAATTCAGAATCTGATTCATAAAATAATGGGAGAAGACAGATCATCGACGTAGACCCCATTTCTATTTTCGTGAACACAACAATTCAACCAGAAGAACCAACAGATCATGAAGAGGGGGTGCACCTTTTTCATTCACAGATGTGGGTGAAGGGGACCCCGCTGCATTTTATTGTTGATAGCGAAAGCCAAAAGAACTTCATCTCAGCAGAGTTCATCAAACAGTTGGGATTGTCGACAACTGCACACCTGCAACCATACAACATCAGGTCGCTTCGCTAGGGACGAGATCTTTGTGTCAACCAACAGTGTCGATTGTCATATGACATCTAGTCCTTCAAGGATGAGGTATTATGTGATGTTGGCCCACTGGATGTCTGTGATGTTCTTATGGGCCAACCATATATGTGGAAGCACCATGCTATTTATGAGTCTCGACCCCGTAGTGTCATTGTTACTTTGGGGGGTCATCTCTATAGGATACCAAAGGTAGTTCTAACTAATGTCCCACCAAAACAGTTTTGCAAGGTAATCTCTCATACTCCAAAATTTATCCTCTTCAAAATCTATTCAAAAGGTGAATAGAAGGACACTGCAACCAATGCAACCTTGGCCCAAGACCTTTCAATCAAACAAAAGCAGATTGTAGAAGAGAAATAAGATATTGTTTCTTCACCTACAAGGGTTCCTACACACTACCCAGTCAAGCCAAGATACAACAGGTTGGTTGAATAGATTCAACTCCACCAACAACAATTTCATGACAGCCTTCAACAAGCTAATCAACACAACTTCTCCGACAAGGCAAGTAGCTCACCAAGATTCAGATTCAACAAACGTGTTCCCCTCTCCGTTGAGAACTCAACACAATGGAGACCATTGCTTCCTAAGGAGGGAGGATTGATCCAGGTGGATATCGCTAGCGACCCACCTATTCCAATTGGCTCAAAACAACTTGTTGGAAGTTTACTATTTTTAGCAGTGTTGTCGTCCTAATACACACCTGGGTTATCGTGGAAGAAACCTTCAATCCACTTGGTGTGTCCTTGGGGGAAAGTCTCGAGTCAAGGTGTTGTCACCTGATCCTTGACTCCTCCATCTAGGCCAACTCCTAGCGAAACCAAGGGGGGTAGTCCCTATAAAAATAAAACTAAGGCTTTCTAAACTAAGCAAGAAAGAAAACTTTATTCTAGGAGTTTATTGCTTGAAATAAAATGTTTAATCACAAGATAAATTTAGCACCACATCATATTTAACCAAAAAGGATACTTCATGCATCATCACCCATGAGATTTATGAATTATCAAATAAAGACAAGCATTTGCACTTACTAAACAATATAGAGATAAACTTTAAAAACCAGTGCCAAACATAAAGCAGTAAAGTGTGATGTGATGAAAATGTCGCGTTAATTTTATCTTGAGTGTTTTAGTTAAGGGATTTGGTGTTATTAAAATAGTTTTGAAACCATGAAGTGGGTATTAAAGTCGGGGTCCCCACTCTTTGTGTGAAAAAGTGAATGTGGCCTCTTCGTTCGTTATTCTCCAATCTTATAGAATTACCGACTGGGTGTGTCGTAGGTCCAACGAGGAGAGAACCTAGATCTCAAAGTTTCCCCCTGACTTAACACAATCCACCCAGGGTAGAGGTCTTAGATGAATAACACAACTTAGAGATTGTCCTAATTATACTAGCATGCATTGATCAAACCATTTCTGGGTCTCCAAAGCCACTTGGACGTGGCAGTGGGATTGCATACGTGGTTTGAACAATTCGGGTTTATTCCAATAATTGCAAAATTGAAACTAAAGATAAGCAAACTTAAAACTTGCAAAATATTTTTAAGACTTTGATTTAAGTGATGTGAGTAATTTTTAATCTTGTTTATGCATGAGAAACTAAAATAAATCAGTAAAAYGGGAAACAACCCAAAAAAAAAACAAGAAAACACCAAAAACACTAGTTTCCCCCCAGGGGTAGGGGAAACAACTAAAGGTGAGCTTTGTGGMTCACTAACTTTATTAAAATATGAGATGAATTTTATTTTGGAACTCTTGACCTTTATATGGAGAGATCAAAGTGCTTTACAAAACTTTTATGATGGAAAAAATCAAATATGAGGCTCTCGGGAGCACCGGCAGGGTCCTGGAAGGGGCTAAACTTCAAAAGTTCAGCAGMATTTCCTCTTGTACCTGTCATATATGCAATAAAACAACAAGGTATTAAATGTAAAAGGTGACCAAAAACACTTTAAGAGTGTCTTTGATCAACCCCTAAAAATATGTGAAAAAATTCTAAGTTAAACTACACTAAGGACAAAAAATAACTAAGGAGTGATAGCTAAATAGCTAACCTCCCTAGGATCTTATTGACTGATATAAAATCAGCAGAGAACAACAACCTATCTTGCATATTTATACTTTAGAAAACACAATAAAAATTTTCCTATCACAAGCCTAAAAAAATTGCTAGAAATTGAAGGCTAGTAAGCAACAAAACTAAGCTAGATCTTGGTAAATAGATATATTCTTTCAACAAAACTCAGATCTAGTTTTAAAGGCTGCATGCAACTGATATAAAACAGATTTAAACTTTTAAAGACAAATCAAAACCTTGCATGCAATAGGAAATCAAAGGACAAGCATATTTTTCTTATAAATTTTGAGAAAGTAAAGGGGAAGAGAAATTCAAGACCCGAAATTTGGGCAATGGAGTCAGAATGTTGCTTGAAGAGGGGAATCCTTCCTTTGCACTTGAAGACATTAGGGGTTCAATCAAGAAACCTCTATTCCTCCAAGATAGAGAACCTGTAAACTTGGCAAAATCCTTGCAAGCGAAATGTTAAAATATCCAACATATAACCTAAGAAAACATGTAATTAAAACAATAATGACATGCACTCCAAGATTGATTTGTAACAAAACAAGGATTAGCAATAAAACCTACTTTTACTAAATACCTCATTCCAAAAGATAAATAACAATGCTAGCAAGAGATCTTTACCATACATTAAGAACCATAGTAGGAGTAGATCCTCCACACATACACAAGACAACACAATGATGCTCCAAAGTCGTTTATTCCAATGCTTAAACAAGTATTACAACAACTCTTCACCCAAGACTTCACTAACAAATGAAAGAGATCGACCTCTCTTAAATAGAAATGGAGGTGAGGATTCCTAGGCAAATGCATGCGCTAGAGTTAGGTATTTGAAGTAGGGATGCGTGGGTAAAGGAGGAGTGGCGCACTTGGATTAGAGGTGAATGTGTGTGGTGAAGGGTGAGTGATGGTAGGTGGAGTGGAGGTGAGGGGGAGTGAAATAGGAGAGAGTAGGTGTAAGGGTGAGTGGACTGAGAGAATGTGGGAGTGAGGCATGAGTTGGGTGGAGGTGTGGGCCATAAGGGAGATGCGTTAGGGTTTTAGGTAGTGCGCTAGGCTTTAGGTAATGCCACTTAGGATGGGAGTTGAGTTGGGGACTCCTCCCTAACGCCAAGTCATCTAGATAGGTCGAACTTCTCATTAGTTAACTCACTTTTAGCCTCGAGTTGACTAAAAACACATTAAAACATGTTTAAAACACGTTTTCCAGTTCTCCTAAAATTTAGGAGACTCCCCTTTTCCATATTTTTCGAGTAAAATTGACTTTCTTAGTGATAATAATCACTTTTTAGTCTCGAAAGATAGGAAATATGGGTTTAAAACATACTATGAACTGGAAAACGACTGTAAATATGGCATCTGACAAGATGTGATGCCATATTTTTTACATTTATTGACTCCGAATTAAAAAATTCCATATTTTTAGGAATTTAACTAATTCATTAAAACTTAAAAAAAAAAACCTATTAGATTTAGCCTCAATTTCCAAATGACTTAGACACTATGTTCTAGTATGAGCTTATATTCATTGTGACACTAGACATTGGATTTTCCATGCCGAAACCTGCTTGTCAACACATACTTCGGCTTTGGAGCAAGTCTTTTTTTTTTGAGTGAAAAAACTTAGGAATTATTTAATTGCTCACTAAGGAAAGCATAAAAAATAATTAACAAGTAAAAAAAAACACTCCGAAGTATGTACCCACTTCCAGATCAAGGGTGGCCAATAATCTTTTACAATATCTCATACCTAGGACATTTATTACAATAGTGGAAATGCGGAAAAGGGGGCCCTTTTAAGGCCTGCTGAATCACCAAAATCTGCATATATGAGCATTTGTTGCTCATTCTCTGGCGGCTCTTCAGGAAATCCAGCATGTGTAAACTAGTGGATAACAAACAATTTTCCGAGTCCCAAACTTCTGGGGCCATTTTGAGGGCCTAAAGGACATTTTTTCATGACTGAGCACCTCAATAATAACCAAAGAATTTGATTGATCCCCCAAAATGAAGCTCTGCATTGATACCTTTCCAACGAGCTATCATGCGCCCCAAATGGAGATCATATGCCAAAGTTACACCCCCAGGAAGTTGATACATCAAACCACGCAAAATGGAGTCCACAAAATTGTTGGCTTTTCATATTCCTTGGATTTTCTTTATGTTAAAAAGGCCTTTGGAGCCTCATTGTAACAATCATCTTCTTGTGAATAAGCATAGCCATCACATCTCTTCTCAGAGATAAGCTGCCACCATTCTAACGAGTCTTTCACTCTGTATTTCTACAGTTTTGTACATTTCGATCATTAATAGAAATTGTGTGTTATTGTATCTACATGTTTATGATTATATCTCTCATATATCTCTGTTAGATTATTGATACATCTTTTTACATTTCTTTATTATATATCTGCTCTCATTTCATGCCAAAAATAATCCGGATCACCTAATGGTTGTAGATAAAATTTCATAATAGAAACAAGAAATACTTAGCCAATTAAGACGCCCTAGTGGCTATGACAAGCCTAGAACATCAAGAAGAGATTGCAATTTAAAAAATTTGATTATCTCGTGTTTTCACATACCCTAATGCAACAATTTTATTTCTCCAATGCAAATTGAAAATGATTAGTTCTTTAACTATTGGGTTATGGGGTCAAAGAATGAGTTAACTATACAACCTCCTTGGGGGTGTAAACCCTCTTACTCCCCAAGGAAAGTAAAGCTAACTAGGAAGTGCTAGGAGGGTGTAAGCCATTTTACTTCTCCTAGCACAACCTTAAGCAACAGATTATTTCCAAGACAAATATTGATGAGCTTACTACGGTTGTATGCACTTATACTCCCCAAGAAATTCAACTAGTTAACCTTGCAACCAAGAAAAAAGAGACTATAACAAGATAAAACCTTTCACCTAGAGCAAGAACTAACAAGAGAAACTTCCACTTTACCAAGATTTATCCACCAATATGCAAGAGAAACACTCCACAAGAGGTAGTACACCACTTCTCTCCACCAATAGCAAAGTAAACCATGACAAATGAAAAAGAGAGAGAAAAATGCCGAAGAGTAGTGAAAAATTCATTCAAGTACTTCTCAAAATGAGAGGGTTATGTTATGGAATGAGATTCACATGATCTCTATTTATACAAAATGTCTAAAACATAGTTTGTCCACTTAATTAGGGTAAACCAAAAAGTAAGGGGTCTACAACCTTTACTTTTCCCCTTTACAAATTCAAATTTCACTTTTACACATTAGAAACCCTTAAAATAAGATGACGTCACTTTCTTAGGGAAATATTTTGGCATATTTAACAAATTGTTGAGGTTGGCGATGGAATGTTTGGCCTTCAAAGGCCTGCTCCTCATGTATTATAACCTTTTCTCACAAGTCAACATGATTTCTCCAACAAATGATGCCAAGTGTTAATGAAAAATAACTCCATCACCACCAACCCTAGCCTAGGTGACGTCAAGCCCCAAAGAGTGACGTTTTTCCCCTCCTAGGCAAGTCATTTGGCATGTGAGGGCTAGACAAGGTCCTCCAAGGTGTCTTCTAGGTCTCCAAAGGAAAGTCATCATGATCTAGCATGTGGGCCCTTAACATCCAACCTATGGGCTTCAAGCCCCATGGAAGCCGAAGCTAGGCTTGTTCCTCCAAAACGGTGCACCAGCAAGGTCTTGCAAAACAAATGGGTACACCCTCCAAGTATCTCAAGTCAAAATATCATGGTAAGTGAAAACCACATATAATAAACAAGGCACGTCAATGTGTGCATCAAAACTACCTCATCAAATCAAACAAGTGTTCAAAGACCCTATACAATTGACCAAGTTTAGTTATGGGAGGAGTATCATAAAAGTCCTATCGGGTTGATCCAGGAGGATCTCGGTGGCCACCCACCTTTTTCAACTGGATCAAAATATTTTTTTGGCAACTTACTATTTTTAGCAGTTTTTCGGGTCCCAAACTTTTGGGGCCATTTTGAGGGCCTAAACGATGTTTTTTCATGATCAGGCACCTCAATGAAAGCATAAGGCTTTGATTGAGCCCCCTAAATGAACCTCCTTGTCAGAACCTTTCCAACGAGCTATCGTGCACCCTAAACAAAGATCGTATGTAAAAGTTACAACCCTGAGAAGTTGATGTACTAACTTACCCCAACAGGGCCCACATGACTTTTGGCACTTCATCTCCTAGGGTTAGGTTTTTGGATACCTAGGGTTTTGGAATTCATGTTTATTGTAAAAAGGAATTTAGAGCCTCATTGTACTCATCTTCTTGTGAATAAGCATATCCATCACATCTCTTCTCAGAGATAAACTGCCACCATTCTAGCAAGCTTGTTTTCAATCTGCATTTTACAGTTTTCAACATATTTCTTATTTAATAGAAGTAAAGTTTTACTGTATCTCTATTATTGTTCACTATGTCTCTGTGTTAATAATATGAATTTGTGGTTTCATTTCATTCTGCTCATAAATTTGGATGAGTGGTATCAGAACTGTCTGCTCCTTGTCATTTTTTTAATGCATGTACACGACGCGGTCAAGGTATAAAGAGTTGGGTCTCGATCTTGTTTATCTTGAGGACATCTGCTCTCACACACCCTAGAAACCATCCATGGAGGAAAAAAATAAAGACAACGGGACATGAGATCCTTTCAAAATGTTCCTTGAGGAAGCCCTTGAGCGATAGAGGAACAAGATGATGGACAAATTTGCACAAATCCTTCGATGGTTGCCAACAAGAAACACATCCACCTCAAGCTGAGGCACCACCCCCTTCAAGGTACAGATCAATTTTGATATTCCTATATTTGAAGTTCAAATAGATGCGGATGCCTTAAATAAATGTTTAAACCTTCTAGAAGGGTATTTTTCTGTCCACAACTTTTCGATAGAGAAAATATTACATTTGTGCTCCTCAAGGCTGCCCCCCATGCCAAAGATTAGTGGGAGACTTTCTGTGAGAAAAAGGAAATAGAGAGATCCACATTATTTGCAATTGCACCCACTTGGGGTACCTTCTAGGATGTCATTCAAGAACAAAACTACCCTGTTAGAAGTTATGATGACTTGTATACAAGATGGAGCACACTGCAGCATGAAAGAGACTAAACAGTGCCAGAGTTCACCAATGTCTTCCATACCTTGTGCACCAAGTTGGGTATCAAATATTATGATCGACAGATAGTGCTATAGTACCACAATGATTTTCATAGATACATCCAGACATAAATGGATTTTTTGGATCTCATCCTTGGGCGCAACCTATCGATATGCCGTCAAAATTGAGCAGAAGCTTAAACAAAAGACACAACAATTTGGGTCTGGGAACCCTTCATAGAAGAAGCAGTGCAAGGGTAGCCCCAACCCACAAAACAAAGGACAGAGCAAATATGGGAAACCTTAGGAAAACCAATCCAAGCCAAAAGTAAAGAAGGACAATGGGAAGATGAAAAAAGATACCGAGAAGTGGTGCGATTTCGATAAGAGCCACTGGAATAACCCTGTTGATTGCCACTCAAAACAGTCATTAGTGGCTGAGGTAAAAGCCTTTGAATCATATGCAGGTTATGACTTTCAATTAGAACCAGAAAAGGGTATAGAAATCATTTAAGCAGAACCTAGCACCACCGTTGCTACCACCGAGATCCATCCTAATGAACATGATGAGCCAGAGGAAGGGGAACGCTTCTTTCATTCACAAATGTGGGTAAAAAGAACTCCACAACACTTCGCAACATTTCATTCACAAATGTGGGTAAAAAGCACTCCACAACACTCCGCAGCACTTCATTCACAAATGTGGGTAAAAATCCAAAAGAACCTCATCTTAGCAGAGGTCGTCAAGCGGCTAGACTTTCCAACAACACTGCACCCGCAACCCTACACCATCGGATGGCTCCATCAAGGAAGTGATCTTTTCCTCATCCAACAATGTTTCCTGTCATATGACATCAATCCATTCAAAGATGAGGTATTGTGTGATGTTTCTCCCCTTGAAGTTTGTGATGTTCTTTTGGGCCAACCTTATTTATGGAAATGTAATGTTGTATATGAGACTAGGCTTCGTAGTGTTATTATTATTTTGAACAGGAAATTGTACAGGATACACGAGGTAGTCCCACCTAGTGCTATTTCATTGATCTCTTCCAAGTAATGCAAGAAGGTCATTTCTCAGACCGAGAAGTTTTTATTCTTTGTGATTTGCTCTTAGAGTGAGTGAAAGGTTGCAGCCACATCCATGGCATCCGCGACCAACCTCTCCAAGCAGTAGAAGCAAGCGTATAAGGTTATGGACAAATACAAAGACATCTTCTCATCACCTACTAGGGTACCGCTGCAATGTTAGGTCAAGCATCCGATCGATCTGACCTGTGCCGCACCGCTACCCAATGGGCTAGTCTATCACTACTCTCTACTGGAAAATGAGGAGATCAAGTGTGAGATCCAAGAATTGCTTCACAAGGGGCACATCCGACCAAACTCCTAACCTTGTGGAATCCCAATCATGCTGGTGTAGAAGAAAGACGGGATGCAACACCCTGTTTCCCCCATAAAAATAACTATATTGGCCAAGAACTATGGAAAACTCAAAGATGTGAATGTTTGATTTGACGAACCTTCGTATAAAAGGTCGATGGATGTAAATTATGTTATGAATATGTGATTGCATGACTGCTGGGAGGGGGATGTGCTAAGAGAGACCATGATGGCTAATGAGAGGTGGTGGAAGGGACCAGGAATGGTTGTGTTAACTTCCACCGAGCTAGTACCGTACTAGTTTTTACTTGCTCAAAGACCAAAGCAACTGTCTGACCCTAGAATGGATTTCCCGTCAAATTGGTAGGTGGGGAGGCTCCTCAAGANAGGGATCGCAGAAGAGAACTGGAGAAACTCTGGAAACATAGGGAGTTTTGAACATAGGAGAAGGAGAGTAACCTTTGTCTGGGATTATTTTTCTGTATCAGGAGAAGGAGAGTAACCTTCGTCCTTGACTTCTGCTGAACTGGAAGTAGGAGACTGAATCTCCAAGCATCGTGGTCTAGCTCGGGGGTGGCTAGTGGTAAATCTGTCTGGAGTCACTGAACCTACAGTTTGGTGGAAACGAGCACCCCTCTCAGCAGTCGCGTCACACCTGGTGTTTCTGATAAGTGTTTATATCTTGTATCTTGAATTAAATATCCTGGACGCATGCTCATGTTTGTACACTCATAAATGGTTTATGTATAGAAGTGTTTGCCTGGTGTTTTGATCTGAAATAATGGATGAATGCTTATACATATGACCATAATCAGTTTATGTATAGAATGAATAAGTTCAGATTACGAGTCCGTTCCCCTGAGATTTATTCCATCTACTTGACTCACGCTATGTCCTGGTTTGATTTCCCGAAGTCACCTCCTCCCGAGAAGTTTCCTCGCATTCCAGAGCTGGAGTGAGTTCCTTGAAAAGACTACCAGTTTAGTAAACCCACGAGTTTACTTTACCCTTGACATAGAGTTCATAGCTCGGTGAATTAGGAAGGATTTTCAGTCAGGTCACCAAGCCTAGGGATAATTACCCAAGAACCCGCTAAAGGATCATGTGATCTCAGTCTGGAAACCTTGTACAAGAGAGAGTAGTTCTCTCGGGTTTTCGGCATTTCGGTACCCGGGAAACCAAAGGGTAAGACCCCTCGTTTTTGCAAGTCACGAAATCCCGATACCCGAAACCACGATGTGCTCTGTGGATGAGTCGGTTTAGCGTGAATAGGTTTAGGCGTTTCGGCACCCAAGAAACCAAAGGGTAAGACCCCTCATTTTTGCAAGTCGCTAAATCCCGGTATGCGAAACCCCGAATCGATTTAGCATGAATAGTTTTCGGCGTTTCGATACCCGGGAAACCCAAGGGCAAGACCCCTCATCTTTTCCAGTCGCAAAATCCCGGTATGCGAAACCCCGAATCGGTTTAGCGTGAATAGGTTTCGGCGTTTCGGTNCGACACCCGGGAAACCCAAGGGCAAGACCCCTCATCTTTTCCAGTCGCAAAATCCCGGTATGCGAAACCCCGAATCGGTTTAGCGTGAATAGGTTTCGGCGTTTCGGCACCCGGGAAACCTAAGGGAAAGACCCCTCGTCTTCACCAGTCGTGAAATCCCGGTATGTGAAACCCCGAATCGGTTTAGCATGAATAGGTTTCAGCGTTTCGGCACCCCGGAAACCCAAGGGCAAGACCCCTCGTCTTTGCCAGTCGTGAAATCCCGGTATGTGAAACCTTGAATCGGTTTAGCGTAAGTGGGTTTCGACGTTTCGGCACCTGGGAAACCCAAGGGCAAGGCCCCTCGTCTTTGCTAGTCCCAAAATCCATGTATGTGAAACCCCGAATCGGTTTAGCGTGAATGGGTTTCGGTGTTTCAGCACCCGGGAAACCCAAGGGCAAGACCCCTCATCTTCCCCAGTCATGAAATCCCGGTACGCGAAACCCCGATGCGCTCTGTGGATGAGCCCTAGGTCACCGAACAAGGTCTTGTGGTAGGAAGGAGGAGTCCCGAAAGAATCTGGACCGCCCATTTGTAGGGACGCATGGCGAAGATCTAAAGCCGTTGGGGTTCTGGAGATCGGGGAAATAGGAGTGAAGACCCTGCCAAAATCCCGAAAGGTAGAATGTCGTAATTTAATCCGGGCCGTTGATCCAGTCAACGATCTGGACCATAGATCCGGATGACACCAGGCTTTTGAGTCCCGGGGGTTAAAAAGGGAAAGGAGGAATGCTTGCATCGCGATTCCCCGAATCGCGAAAGCCAGAAACACCTTTTTGGTAAGGCCTGTGGTCATAGCCAACAATCACATGGAGGAGGATAAGGGAAGGGATAGTCTACGCTAGGCCCCATAGAAATTCGGGGATTCTGTCCCTCGAACAAAAGACAAAAAGAAAAGGAAAATCTTAGTTGTCATAGTGGGTGTTTGACAAATTGGTATCAGAGCATGGTTACAACACTTGCCCTGCTTGGGCTCATGGACGAGTTGCGCAAAAACTCCATTTTAAGTACTCTTAAAAGGAGTAACTCTCTATCCTAACCCCCTTTATCAAAAGATGAAGTTAAGAATGAAAATTCCTATTGTGTGTATGCATTTGAAAAATATGAATTATGCGTTGATTGTGAATGAATATAATGTTGACTAAAAACAAGTGTTTTTCTTGCACAACAAGTGGGTGATCAACTGTGGGAAACTGCAGACTCATAGAATGGTGATGCACCACGAAGTGGGAGATGACTCCCACAATAGAAACGAAGAGTCTGACGAAAGGAGAGCAGTAGAGACCCCTTCAGATCTAGTTGAGACTGTGAGAAGCCTCATGGTCGAACTACAGAGCTGCAAGGCCGACAACGAGAGGTTAATAAAAGAGCAAGAGAAGCAAATAGAAATTAATGCAGTCTTGCTACAGAGTTTATCCGACATACAAAGACAATTGCAGCATAGATCTAACACCAGTCATGCAGACTAATGATAGACAAAGAGAAGTCGAAGCCCACTTGGGATGCGGAACCGTGGTATTTTAAGTGGCCACACTGGGAGGAGCACCTCGAGAAAGGTTCACCCCAGAGATAAGGGACAAGCGTCGGACGATTCCTCTGGAAAGGAAACTGGCGACTCGGAGGGATCTTCTAGTAATAGAACTAGTTCTTATTCCCAAAGAAAACGAAAGAAGCGAAATCATTCCAAAAATCATAATCTCGAAGAATTCAAGAAGGCCAAACCACCCTCTTTCGACGATGAAATAAAGAAGGGAGAGGAAGCGGAGGCCTGGCTGCTTGGACTAAAGAAGTATTTCAGAGGCTATGACTTCTCAGAAAACTTGAAGGCCCGAGTAGCCACTTTCAACTTGAATGGAAAGGCTTCCATTTGGTGGGAAGACCTTAAGAATGTAAAAGGGATTCACGAAGAAGACCTATCTTGGGAACGGTTTGAGAAATACTTCAGGAAGAAGTATCTGTCGAAAAAGTATTTCGACGAAAAGACTAAAGAATTCTATGAACTCAAGTTGGGGCAATGCACCATAGAGGAATATGTCAGTATATTCCTCGAGTTGCTGAGGTACGTACCCCATATAAAAGCAGAAAAGGAAAAGGTGCAACGATTCATCAGTGGACTACCTAAGGACTATCAGAACAGGATTGAGTTTGACGAGCCAAAGACCCTAGAAGACACTATCCGAAAGGCAAGATATTGTTATGAACAGCTTGGGCATCAGACAGAACCTCGTGAAGGCTGGAAGCAGAAGAATAGTTCGGGATTCCAGAAAAAGGGGTTTAAATCCCTAAAATTTAAAAACTATAAAAAGGACTCAAGGATGAGCTTCCCAACCCGAAGTGTACACTAGCAGAATTTCCCCTCCCAGAGCGGAAATAAACCTTTTGGATCTACCTCAGGAAAGATTGATAACCTGAAGAAAGAACCCTTGAAATGTTGGGGTTGTGGAGAAGGACATCATTGAGGGATTGCCTGCACTGACAACATAACAGCCGAAGAATTTACAACATTCAAGAAGCTACCACCGTCAATGATGTGGCTAGGAGTATGTCGTAAATTTATGCAGCCATGGATAATAAACAAGCTGACTGCCAAGCATCACTGGTGGATATGGAAGGTATGATCACCAACCATCTAGTGTCTATTCTAATTGACCCTGGTTCAAATTTGAGTTATATAGTCCCTAAGGCTATTGATAAGTGTAAATTACAGCCACATAAACATGCCAATCCATGGTTGGTACAGTTAGCCACTAGCACCAAAAGAAAAGTAATGGAGGTCATACCATCTTGCCAATTCACTATGGGTGAATTCCCCACCCAAGCAACCCTTAACATACTACCCCTAGGATCGTATGACCTGTTGATTGGTATGGAATGGCTAGCCACATATAAAGCCAGACTAGACTATTACCATAAAACCTTAGAATGTGTAAGTGAAGAAGGAAGAAGGATAACCCTTCAAGGGATCCAAAAACCTATCTCGGTGAGATGAATATCAGCTCTTCAAATGAGAAAGTATTGCAGAAAGGGATGTCCACTATATGCGATACAGGTGTTGGAATCAGTTAAAGATGACAAACCAAGCCTCGAAGACCACCCCACACTAAGAGAATATAGAGATGTATTTCTGGAAGAGGTACCAGGTCTACCTCCGAGAAGGGACATTGAATTCTCGATAGAACTTGCACTAGGAGTAGTGCCAGTGTCTAGGACACCCTATAAAATGAGCACACCCGAGCTAGTTGAGCTTAGACTACAACTACAAGAAATGATGGACAAAGGCTATATCTGACCCAACGTGTCCCCATGGGGAGCACCAATTCTGTTTGTGAAGAAGAAAGATGGTACCCTTCGACTGTGCATAGATTATAGACAGCTCAATAAGGTAACCATAAAGAACAAGTACCCCTTACTCAGGATCGATGACCTGTTTGATCAATTGGGAGGTGCTTCCATATTCTCAAAGATTGACTTGAGATCTGGATACCATCAAGTCCAAATCAAGGGTGAATACATCCACAAAACTGCCTTCAGGACTAGATATGGTCACTATGAGTTTGTGGTAGTACCATTTGGATTGACCAATGCCCCTGCCACTTTTATGTGCTTGATGAACAATGTGCTCAGCAAATTCCTAGACAAATGTGTACTGGTTTTTATTGACGATATATTAATTTACTCCAAGAATAAAGAGGAACATGAGGAACATCTTAGACTTGTACTTCAAGTGCTAAGAGAACATCAGCTCTTTGCCAAATTTAGCAAGTGCGACTTTTTCTAGAAGCAAATACATTACTTGGGCCATGTCATATATGAAGAGGGAGTAGCAGTAGACCCTAACAAGATCAGGTCTATCATGGAATGGCCTACCCCAAAGGACGTTTCAGATATCAGATCCTTTATGGGCTTAGCAGGATACTATAGGAGATTTATAAAAGGATTCTCCAAAATTGGTTGTCTAATCACTGCCCTCAAGAAGAAGGGAGCTAAATTCACGTGGACACAAGAATGTGAAGAAATATTTCAATCCCTAAAACATCTACTGACCCACGCACCCGTGTTGAAGATCGTCGATCCTGAAGCTGACTTCCTCTTGTGCACAGATGCCTGCAAGGAAGGGCTCGAAGGAGTTCTTATGTAGGGAGGAAGTGTAGTCTACTATGAATCCCGAAAATTGAATGAGCATGAAGCCAACTATGTGCTCCATGATCTAAAGTTGGTCGCCATAGTGCATGCCTTAAAAATGTGGAGGCATTACCTCCTGGGAAGGAAATTTGTACTTATGACAGACCACTGTGGATTGCGATATCTGTTTGACCAACCAAAGCTCAATGCCAAACAAGCTAGGTGGATGGCCCTCCTTAGTGAGTTTGATTTTGAAATCAAACATGTTAAAGGAAAGGAAAATAAGGTGACTGATGCCCTTGGCAGAAGTATGAAAACAATTCACCTGGCAGAGACGAGCACCTGCGAGATGAATGTCAAAGAAAGAGTTAGGAATGCATAAGAAACAGACACACTCTTCCAGACCGTGACCTCGTACCTAGAGAAAGAACCCACAGGGATAAAGTATGAAGGCTACGAGATGATAGATGGAGGTATGCTAACTTACATAAACAGATTGTATATTCCAGATTGTGATGACTTGAAGAGGTTCATAATGGTTGAACTACATAAAAGACCATATATTGGTCATCCAGGATACCAGAAGATGATCACGGCCACCAGGAAACAGTTCTATTGTCCTGGATTGAAGAAAGACATAGCTGAGTACTTAGCCAAATGCATAGAATGCCAATAAGTTAAAGCAGAACACCGACACCCAGCAGAATTATTACAACC
This sequence comes from Picea mariana, assembly GCA_032191745.1. Classification (NCBI taxonomy): domain Eukaryota; kingdom Viridiplantae; phylum Streptophyta; class Pinopsida; order Pinales; family Pinaceae; genus Picea; species Picea mariana. The sequence continues at coordinate 159,369 of JASDQU010244885.1, forward strand.
TCTACCAATCCTGGAATGGAAATGGGAAACCATTTCCATGGACTTCATCACCGGATTACCAACATCGACCAAACATAATGACGCCATCATGGTAGTGGTGGATAAATTGAGCAATTCCACCCATTTTATTCCCGTCAAATCGACTTGCAAGGCAATAGATATCGCCATCATATTCATGAAGGAGATATTCAGACTACATGGTATGCCTAAAAAGATCGTGTCTGAGAGAGACACGAAATTTACTTCCAACTTTTGGAAATCCTTGATGGCTGGTCTAGAGACCAAATTATTGTTTAGTACAACCTATCATCCTCAAACCGATGGACAGACAGAAAGAGTGAACCAAATATTAGAATACATGTGAAGAATGCATGTAATGCATCAACCTAAAAAGTGGGAAGATTACCTGCCACTGGTGGAATTCGCCTACAACAACGGCTACCTAGAATCCCTAAAGACGAGTCCTTTAGAAGTCCTCTATGGTAGGCCGTGCAACACTCCAGTCAGTTGGAGTAATCCCGTAAATAGAATTACTATTGGACTCGACATGTTGAAATAAATGGAACAACAAGTGATTTAGATAAAACAAAATCTAAAGGTCGCCCAGAACAGACAGAAAATTTATGCCAACCGAAAGAGAACTCCAAGAGAATTCAAGATGGGAGACCATGTATATCTCAGAGTTAGGCCTAGGAAGAGTTCCCTGAGGATGGGAGCTTGTGCCAAATTGGCACCTCGGTATTGTGGACCCTTTGAAGTTCTAGATAGAGTGGGACCTATAGCCTATAGGCTAGCACTTCCTCCCACCGAAAAAGCACATAATGTTTTCCATGTTTCATTATTGAAGAAATATGTACACGATTCTAATCATATAATTGACTGGTCTGTGATCTAGGTGGAACTGGAGGGAGAATTTCTGTCAGAACCTCTATGCATACTGGACAGAAAGGAAACTCCACTCAGGAACCGAACCATTGCACAGGTCAAGGTGCAGTGGAAACATTTTGGCCAAGATGAGGCTACATGGGAAACGGAAGATGCCATGAAACAGGCATATCTGATTTTGTTTACTTCTGTACATACATGTCATATTGATAGATAGAACATCGAGGACGATGTTCCTTTAAGGGGAAGGGAATTGTAACACCCTGTTTCCCCCAGTCTATAAAAATAACTATATTGGCCAAGAACAATGGCAAACTCAAAGATGTGAATGTTTGATTTGAAGAACCTTTGTATAAAAGGTCGATGGATGTAAATTATGTTATGAATATGTGATTGCATGACTTCTGGGAGGGGGATGTGCTAAGAGAGACCACGATGTGCTAAGAGAGACCACGATGTGCTAAGAGAGAGTACCGTACTGGTTTTTACTTGCTCAAAGACCAAAGCAACTCTTTGACCCTGGAATGGATTTCCCGTCAAATTGGTAGGTGGGGAGGCTCCTCAAGAGTTAATGAGGGGATGGGGGGGGTGAGCTACCCATCCATAAAATATCCCAGACCTGACCACGGACGGGAAAATCCGTGCCACACGCAAGCTTGCAGAGAAAAGGCAAGAGAGGAAGTGTGGTAAGTGGGTGGTAGAGAGGAGAGCGTGTGCGACAGGGATCGCAGAAGAGAACTGGAGAAACTCTGGAAACACAGGGAGTATTGAACATAGGAGAATGAGAGTAACCTTTGTCCGGGATTATTTTTCTATATCAGGAGAAGGAGAGTAACCTTCGTCCTTGACTTCCACTGAACTGGAAGTAGGAGACTGAATCTCCAAGCATCGTGGTCTAGCTTAGGGGTGGCTAGTGGTAAATCCATCTAGAGTCACTGAGCCTACGGTTGGGTGGAAATGAACACCCCTCTTAGAAGTTGCGTCACACCTGGTGTTTCTGATAAGTGTTTGTATCTTGTATCTTGAATTAAATATCCTGGACGCATGCTCATGTTTGTACACTCATAAATGGTTTTTGTATAGAAGTGTTTGCATGGTGTTTTGATCAGAAATAATGGATGCATGCTTATACTTATATGACCATAATTGGTTTATGTATAGAATGAATAAGTTCAGATTACAAGTCCATTCCCTTGAGATTTGTTCCATCTACTTGACTCACGCTATGTCCTGGTTTTATTTCTCGAAGGCACCTCCTCCCGGGAAGTTTCCTCGCATTCCAGAGCTGGAGTGAGTTCCATGAAAAGACTGCCATTTTAGTAAACCCACAAGTTTACTTTAATCCTGACACAGAGTTCATAGCTCAGAGAATTAGGAAGGCTTTTCAGTCAGGTCACTAAGCCTAGGGATAGTTACCCAAGAACCCACTAAAGGATCATGTGATCTGAGTCTGGAAACCCTGTACAAGAGAGAGTAGTTCTCTCGGGTTTTCAGCGTTTCGGTACCCAGGAAACCAATGGGTAGGACCCCTCATTTTCGCAAGTCATGAAATCCCGATACCCGAAACCCCGACGTGCTCTGTGGATGAGTCGATTTAGAGTGAACAGGTTTCGGCGTTTCGGCACTCGGGAAACCAAAGGGTAAGACCCCTCATTTTTGCTAGTCACGAAATCCCGGTATGCGAAACCTCGAATCGGTTTAGCGTGAATAGGTTTCAGTGTTTCAGCACCCAAGAAACCCAAGGGCAAGACCCCTCGTCTTCACCAGTCGTGAAATCCCGGTATGCGAAACCCCGAATCGGTTTAGCATGAATAGGTTTCGGCGTTTTGGCACCCGGGAAACCCAAGGGCAAGACCCCTCGTCTTCGCTAGTCGCGAAAACCCAATATGTGAAACCCCGAATCGGTTTAGCATGAATGGGTTTCGGCGTTTCGGCACTCAGGAAACCCAAGGGCAAGACCCCTCGTCTTCTCCAGTCATGAAATCCCAGTATGTGAAACCCCGAATCAGTTTAGCGTGAGTGGGTTTCGGCATTTTGGCACCTGGGAAACCCAAGGGCAAGACCTCTCATCTTCGCCAGTCATGAAATCCCGATATGTGAAACCCTAAATCGGTTTAGCGTGAATGGGTTTCGACGTTTTGGCACCCGGGAAACCCAAGGGCAAGACCCCTCATCTTCACCAGTCATGAAATCCCGATGCGCTCTGTGGATGAGCCCTAGGTCACCGGACAGGGTCTTGTGGTAGGAAGGAGGAGTCCCGAAAGAATCTGGACCACCCATTTGTAGGGACATGTGGCAAATATCTAAAATCGTCGGGGTTCTAGAGATCAGGGAAATAGGAGTGAAGACCTTGCCAAAATCCCTGAAAGGTAGAATGCCGAAATTTAATCCGGGCTGTTGATCCAATCAATGATATGGACCGTAGATCCGGATGACACCGGGCTTTCGAGTCCCGGGGGTTAAAAAGGGAAAGGAGGAACGCTTGCATCGCAATTCCTCGAATCATGAAAGCTGGAAGCGCCTTTTTGATAAGGCCTGTGGTCATAACCAACGATCACATGGAGGAGAATAAGGGAAGGGATGGTTTGCGTTAGGCCCCATAGAAATTCGGGGATTCTATCCTCAAACAAAAGACAAAAAGAAAAGGAAAATCTTAGTTGTCGTAGTGGGTGTGTGACACGGGACCTGGTGACTCTGCATTGATTATTGGGCCCTAAATAAAATCACAGTCAGGAACCAGTACCTGATTCTCCGAATTGACGATCTCCTTGTTCAGCTCAAGGAGGAAAAATACTTAAGTAAGATTGATTTGAAGTCTGGCTACCATTAGGTCCCAATAGAACAGGCAAATGTATGGAAAACTGCCTTCAAGTCAAAAGAAGGTCTTTTTGAATGAATGGTCATGCCCTTTGGTTTAAAAAGTCCCCAACAAATTTCATGAGGATGATGTAAATTATCTTGCGGACTTTCACTAATTATTTTTTGGTGGTGTATCTAGATGACATCCTCATCTACAACAACACTTGGGCATAACACTTACAACACATTCAACAGGTTCTGCACACTCTACAGTAGCACAAGGTATATGACAACTTGGAAAAATGCTCCCTCGACATGGGCAGGGTCTAGTACCTAGGCTACATTGTTGATGCACATGGTGTGCATGTTGATCTAGTCAAATTCCAATTCATCCATGTTTGGCCAGCCCCAACCACGCTCACTAAGCTTCGAAGCTTCTTAGGCCTTGCCAATTTCTATTGGAGGTTTGTGTTGGGATTCTCCCATATTGCATGGGCCCTCATCCAAATAACCAGGGGTGGTGGTAATTTAAAATTTGTGTGGGGTCTGTCCCAACATAAATCATTCGATGATCTGAAGCAACGCTTGTGCTCAACCCCGGTGCTTTCATTTCCTGACCTGCAGCAATGCTTTGAGATCGAGATAGATGCTTCAGACTATGTTATGGGCGTAATCATCACTCAACACAACCACCTTGTGGCCTATCATAGTGAGGCACTATCATATGTCATCTGTAATTACCCTATTTATGACAAATAAATGTATTCCATTATGCAAGACTTCCACTGGTGGAGGCATTACATTCTTAGGAACTAGAAAGTCATCCACACCGATCATAAGCTGCTGCAGTTCATGTAGACACAAGGAAAATTGTAGAATGACCACCATCAAAAGTGGTCCACATATTTGAAGCAATTCCACCTCAATATAAAGTGTAAAACATAAAGTACCAATCGAGTCGTTGATTTCATCAGCCGACCTTCAGTGGCAACACTCACCACAATGCTAGATTCTTGTAGCCACGAGACCTTTGAATGGCCCCACCTCTATAAGATAGAACTTGACTTCACCAACACCTACCAGAGGTTGGGTGCAAACAAAACTATCACTAATTTCCATCTTCAGGATGGGTTGTTGTGTCATCTGGGCTATCTCTGTGTTCCATCAAGAAAGCGAGCGAAGATGATTTGGGAAGCCCACTACAGTTGGGTGGCAGGACACTTCGGCATGGAAAATACAGTGGCAGTGCTACAATGACATTTCTATTGGCCGAAACTTTGACATGAGGTCAACAAGTATATATGGTCCTGCACAGCCTGTGTTATTACCAAACCGAGCACTAAGAAACAAGGCATGTACACTCCTATGTCTACTCCTGACAGGCCTGTGGAATCCATATCAATGGACTACATGTCGGACCTTTCATCCACCAAGCGAGGAAATGACTGTGTTTTTATGGTTGTTGATCGCTTTTCTAAGATGGCGATCCTAGCCGCCTACAAGAAGAGGATCACAACGGAGGCCACCACCAAGCTCTTCTTTGAACGAGTGTGGTTACACTTTGGGATCCTACAAACCATTATCTCAGATCGAGACAGCCAGTTCCTCAGCACATTCTGGTTGAGCCTCCGGTCACTTCTAGACACCAATCTCACCATGTTCATTGCTTTCCACCCCCAAACGAATGTCCAAACCAAGGTCGTCAACCAGATGATTCTGCACATCCCGTGCATGTACAATTCCAAGCACCCCTGCACTTGGGATGAGAGTCTTCCCTATGTTCAACATATCTAAAATAGATCCATACATATATCAACCGGCCACAACCCCTTTCACATGGGGTTGGGATTTCAACCATTGGGTCCCATGTATGTTGCACTACCCCTTGCAACCACCTAGGAAAAATCGTTGCATTCTCCAACTAGAGATGACGAAGCCAACCGATTCATTGAGCGGATCCAACACATCTGTCAACATGTTCAAGATATTTTATAGAAGTCTAATGACAATTACAAGCAACGCCATGATCAACATCGGGTGCCACACCAGTTTCAGGTGGGAGAAAAAGTTTGGTTGCACTTGCAGAAAGAACGCCTTACAGGACCTCATCGAAAGCTTTGTCCACTCCTTTATGGAACTTACACCATCACCAATGATGTGGGTGCCAATGATTTTAAGCCCAACCTTCCCCCCTTTCTTGGCTTACACCCAGTGTTCAATGTGGACCTACTTCGGCCTTATTTTCCACCATTATTGGACACCTCAGAGATAACAGAAAAATTGACACCAACATAGCTCAACCCTGACTACATGGAATAGGAATCCATTGATCAGATCATGGACAGACAGGTCAAGGGCACTCGGTAGCAGAGGATCGATATTTATCAGGTTGTGAAAGCAGGGCAGCTCCTGCACCAAGGCAAGTGGCTCACCCGGGGCCAAATTCAGTAGAAATTTCCTCATCTGATGGGGGCACTCAACGCAATGGAGACCATTTCTTCCCAATGGGGGAGGATTGATCTAGGAGGATATGGGTGGCCACCCACCTTTTTCAACTGGCTCAAAACACGTTTTTGGCAACTTACTATTTTTAGCAGTTTTTCAGGTCCCAAACTTCTGGGGCCATTTTGAGGGCCTAAACGACATTGTTTCATGATCGAGCACCTAAAAATTAATCGAAGGATATGATTAAACCCCCTAAATGAAGCTCCTCGTCAATACCTTTCCAATGAGCTATCGTGTGTTGGTTGTGGAGCCTGATTATCTTCCTGATTTATAGGTCTTTTACTTTCAGCCGTGTTTATACCCCATGAAGTATTTACACCCTAGA
>JASDQU010244885.1:166035-182870 GCA_032191745.1 Picea mariana
TGTTGGTTGTGGAGCCTGATTATCTTCCTGATTTATAGGTCTTTTACTTTCAGCCGTGTTTATACCCCATGAAGTATTTACACCCCAGAAGTATGTACACTCTTCCACGCGGGGGAGTGTAGAGGGGGGTACCCCCTCTGCAGGGTCCGGGGGGGATATCCCCTCGGCTGGGGGGTTTGGGGGCAAGCGGGGGTTCGGGAGCGAATCCCTTGAAGCAAAAATAGCCTTGTAAAAGTATATTGTAATTTCATTTTAAATCTGGACTGTTCATTATAAGGTCGCAGATCTAACGATAGAGATTATGTTAGGGTTTTTTTCCCTAGAAGGCAACCCTCTTTTATGAGGGAAATGTATTGTGGCTATGTAGGTTGGCGAGTATTTTATTCTAAGAGAGGAGACTGTGAGAGAAAGAAGAGGAAGTTACATCGGGTTTTGATGTAGGTTGTATCCCTTCATTTTACTGGATAATAATAAAGAAAGGACCTGGCAATTTCTCTGGTGGACGTAGCCCACACTGGGTGAACCATGTAAATCTGTGTCTCTCTTGTATTGTGTATCTTTTGTGTTTTGTTTCCACATTTGTTTTATTTTATTGCTCCACGGTCCTATTTTTCTAACATCGTGCTCCCTAAACAAAGATCGTATGCAAAAGTTACAACCCCATGAAGTTGATGTACTAACTTACTCCAATGGGGCCCACATGACTTTTGGCGCTTCATCTCCTAGGTTTACGTTTTTGGATGCCTAGGGTTGTGTCATTCATGTTTATTGTAAAAAGGATTTCAAAGCCTCATTGTACTCATATCGAATAAGCATAGCCGTCATATCTCTTTTGCATCTTCTAACAAGCTTGTTTTCAGTCTTCATTTTACAGTTTTCAACATCTTTCTTATTTAATAGAAGTCAAGTTTATCTCTGTTATTGTTCATTGTGCATCTGTGTTAATATTATAAATCTGTGGTTTCATTTCGTTTCGCTCATAAATCCAGATCATGCGTAGACCAAAACCCTCAAGTAGAGGATGCTCCCAAGGATGCCCCTTCAAGGTTATGCATTGAATGATGAGGTGGATAGGGGGTTAGACTGCATAGGTCAATGAGTTTCATGACATACAAGGGCTCATATTATCTCATTTATGGGTTCCTTTGTAGAGGGTGTGTTGCACCTTCGTCTTCAATGCAACCTTTTTCCAAGCCCATTTATTGTCTTTTATTAATTAATGATCCAAACACATGTGTAATCCTAATAGTGGATCAATTATCTTAGGGGGAAGTAGCACAATGTCACCATCAAAGCGTTATAACACACTATGTCAGTATTTCATTCAAGATGGATATTTATTATGTGTTTGATCTTTTGCAGGCCTTAAATTCTTTTAAGAGAAGCAATTCATTGTTCTCAATACCTGTCTAAGCGAGCATATGGAAGGCTTATATTTTAGGCTTTTATCTTTTTCCAGCCACCGTCCCCCTGGGCCTTCAACCCCTTCTTCCCATGAAATGAGGTGCATGCCCTTCTTGGGTCACTAAAGTCAAAGGGCCTAGAATATGGCAATGTGATGGGAATGCAATGAGCAGAACGTGATAAGTATGGTCGAGAATGGTACGATGACCCCTCAAGGGACCCCCAGTTTCAACCCTTCCCCAAAATTTGATCACTTACTTGGAAATCGATGACACTCACCAAGGTGAAACAGGGTCAAAAGAATAATTTCCAAGCAGGCGTTCTATAATCAAAAGAGACTTCAATACAACATGCTTAAATGCATCAAATATTAGTGGGATTACCTGCCACAATACGCGACTTGTACAGCGTGGAGCAAGACCCATGTGCCTTCTAGAAGCTAGCTGGTGTGGTGTATGCACTAACGATGGATCCAAATTGTGGTGATAGAGTGAGCTTCCATATGTGAAAGTGGACACTAGTAGTCATGTGGTCTCTCGACACTCCATATCTGCAACTTGAGGGCCTCGATACATGATCTCCTTAGTTATCCCAAAAAATGGGGATAACATTTGGCTCCTACTTGGGGACACGTGCTCACCATAGAGTGCATGAGAACCAAATAATCTCCTGGTATAATTGTGCCTACACTTAAACAAAAAACTGTAAAATCTAGGGTGGCTCTATCACCATTCATTCATATCTATCAAAACCAAAAATGAAAACTAATCTAGAAAATAAAATTTTAGCATTTTTTTCAAAAACTTCCAAACTAAGCATGAAATCAATATGCAAGTAGATAAAAATGAAATATGAAATGCATCTAAACTAACATGACCAATAGATGAAAATGCAAGGAAAGAAATATGACCTACCTACTTACCTTGGGCCCTGGGGCCTTGAAGATTAGGCGATGGGTGATGTAAGGTAAAATCATATAACCAGGGCAACCAACTGATCATCTCAACAATGTATCTGCCCCTGTGCTTAATTATGTAATACAACAAAGACAATTTAAGTACATAAAAATAATGAGCATAGATAGTCATATAATGCATCGTAAAATGAAACTCATGAAGATGGGTGGGAGGGAGGAAATATTGGTGGAAAGATAAACCAAAATCCTGATGATCTCAGAAATTTTGCCTGAAGTGATAGCCACAAGCTTGATCAATCCATCTCCAAAGAGGGTTTCCATATGTAGAATATGACTCATCTTCATCTGCTCAAAAGTATTCACTGCTTGTTGAATACTGAGAGGAGATGAGATATCAGAAGAATATTTCATGGTTTCTTGGATAAGAAGGTGAGAGCTAAAAGACAGGCTCAAGTCCAGAAAAACATCGCCTCTTCATATGCAAATATTTGTAAAAATCTCCAAAATAAAAATACTTTCGCTTTGTAGAGTGAGCCTCTGATTGCTTTGATATGGCCACATCTTGGTATTCTTCCAAAATTGGGGATGAAGGTGGTGAAGGGTACTCATATAACAAGTCCACATCCCCAAAAATATATGTATCACAAGTCCCAAGGGATGCTGGAAAATCATCTTGAAAATGATGTGATAGGTCATCCTCGAATAAATTTGTAATCATGTCATCATCAGGATGCCAAAAATATGAATAATACATGCATGAAAAGTAGTCCTCCAAATATTACAACTCAAACCCGTTTTCTTGAGGGATACCGTCAATATCGTAAATGGGGTCTCTATAAAAAATGAGACGACCAAAATCCCACCTGTGTTTGTCGGTCTATATGAAAGTGTCTATATGCTCATCAACCATATCCAAATCTTCTTTCATAACACCATCAACATGAGTGAAAATGACCATCTCTTTGTCTTCGTGTGCAGGAAGAGTAGAATCTGGGGCGGATTCAACATGATCTTCAAATTCTTCATCACTTGTGCAGAGGATAGATAAAGGTCTAGGGTCACTACTTCTTGGCTAAGAAATCAATTAAATGATAAGATATACTAGAATTAATGACCTTGTGTTGCTACTAGACGATTCAATCCTTGCAACACTAAGCATCATATGCTAGTTTCATAGGATCCACATCAAGGTAATGAACATTGTAAATTAAAGGAATTCAAGGAAAAGACATAAATTTAAATTGGTGTTCTAAGAAATGCATGAAATGAATGTAATGCTAGAAATTGTAGTGAAACAAACTAGTAGTCTATTTTATATAGAAGGTTCTCTACTTGAACAAGATAAACAAAAGACAACAAAGAAAATGATCTCGAGGGTTCCTAGTTCTTTCCTCGAGTGGGCGCTACCTAAGGAATTTCTTGGAACCCTTAGATACACTCACACACTTAGAAACTCAACAAAACTTTGTCTTATTTATTCATAAAAAGTCATAGAACATGGGGGTAGAAATCCGTCTCTTCATTAATACGAATTATCTTGAACAACAAAAATGAAAAATTAATAACATTAGCTCCCTATACTGTCAACTATACCTCTATTTGTACTTGAAAAGAACCATATTTATCCTATCCAATAAATCCCTTGATTGGTGGGGGTTATCCCTTATGCATGATGTTCCAAGGGACTATTTTTCCCTCCTATCCGATTCCAACCCTCTATATCAAAGATAGATCAAATTCCTTGAGGTATTTATGGCTACCTCCAAGTGTTGGAAACTTTGAAGGTGATGAAGGGAAAAGAACCCTTAAATTTCTCATCTATTCAACAAGTGGTCTATGGAAATAAGTGAAGAAGATCAACTTGTCTTGTGGATCAAATCCCTTCACTGAGGCTGAAACATTCCTTCTTGTAAACCATATTAGTTCAAAGATGCAAATCACACAAAGAATCATCAAAATCACTTTAATATTAATCACATGCCACATTCAACTTGGAATTAAGAAAATAATGTATGATTAGATAAGTATAAGTCATAATATCCACATTAGTCATCATAAATATGAATTTTTCTCAAGAAGGTCTTGACTTAGGAGGTTAAAAACATCAAATTTAGACATAAGATGGGCCATGAAATAGACAAATTGGAGGCCCATAATTACTCCCCATCTAAAGGTTTGCACATCTCTATGCAAAAAAACAATTCCTCAAAAATCGATATCAAACTTCCATAATCCTCTTCGTTAGTGTTGGTTGTGGAGCTTGATTATCTTCATGTTTCATAGGTATTTGTTTTCAGCCGTGTTTATACCCCATGAAGACTGTACACCCTTCCATGTGAGGGAGTTGCAGGGGGGGATTTCCCCCCTTGCGAGGTTGGGGGTAAGTGGGCCCTTGGCAGGGTTCGGGGACGAAGCACCCGAAGGAAAAATTGCCTTGTAAATGTATATTGTAATTTCATAGTAAATCTGGACCATTCATTATAAGGTCGCAGATATGACGGTAGAAGTGATGTTAGGGTTTTTTTCCCTATAAGGAAACCCTCTTTTATGAGGGAATTGTATTGTGGCAATGCATCATTGCAATTATTGTATTCTGAGAGAGGAGATAATGAGAAAAAGAAGAGGATGTTACAACGGGTGTGATGTAGGTTGTATCCCTTCATTTTGTTGGATAATAAAAAGGAAGGACTTGGAAATTTCTCTGGTGGACGTAGCCCACATTGGGTGAACCACATATATATGTGTCTCTATTGTATTGTGTGTCTTCTTTTTTTTAATTCCGCATTTGTTTTATTTTTGTTCTGCGATCCTATTTTTCTAACAACTGGTATCAGAGCGAAAGGTAACTCGCAGGAAAAGAGGGTTCCTAGTTTGAGTGGGAACAATGGCGGAAGATGGAAAGTTTAGGGTCAAGAATTTTAATGGCCAAAACTACCAGTTATCGAAGATACAGATGGAAGATTATTTATATCAGAAGGATCTATTCCTACCATTTGGTGGAAGAGAAAAGAAGTCAACGACCATGAAGTATGACGAATGGGAGGTTCTTGATAGAAGGGCACTAGGAACGATACGGCTGAGCCTAGCAACGTCGGTGGCTTTCAATATTTCGAAATAAAAGACAACGGAGGAGTTGATGGACGGATTGGATAAACTATATGAAAAACCTTCGACGTCCAATAAAGTAATTCTAATGAAGAGATTATTTACTATGAAGATGTTAGAAGGTGGGTCTATTGCAGATCATTTAAATGAATTTAATACGGTTAGTAATTAGCTAAGTTTTGTAAAAGTGGACTTTGATGATGAGGTTAGGGCTCTTCTAATATTGTTCTCATTGCCAGAAAGTTGGAATGGCTTGGTCRTGGCTGTAAGTAACTTTGTCTTTGGTTCAAACACTTTAAAATTTGATGATGTTGTTGTTGTTATCCTTAGCGAGGAAATGCAACAGAAAAGCACCGGTGAGACATCAAGTAATGTGTTAAACATGGAGAACAAGGGAAGACAAACAGATAGAGGAAARGGCTCARGGAACCGCAGGAATTCTAGGAAGCGCAGATCCAAATCCAGACTGGGAAATATAGAGTGTTGTAATTGTGGGAAGAAAGGACATCTGAAGAAAGACTACATAGCTCCAAAGAAACAAAGATATGGACAACAAGAGAAAAAATAGGAAGCAAATGTAACAGGTGATGTGTTACAAGATGCTTTGATTCTTTTTGTAGATAATATTTATGAGTCTTGGGTAGTAGATTCAAGGGCTTCATTTCATGCCACACCCCATAGGAAACATTTTCTAGATTTTGTTCAAGGTGATTTTGAACAAGTTTATTTGGGTCATGATGCACCATGAAAAATTGTTGGAATGGGAAAGGTAAAAATAAAGCAAAGGAGTGGAAACCAATGGTTGCTGAAAGAGGTAAGACATGTTCCAGATCTAAGAAAAAATCTAATTTCAATAGGGCAGTTGGCAAGTAAAGGTTATATATATATATTTACAGATAAGGCATGGAAGGTCACCAAAGGATCACTGGTGATAGAAAAAGGAGAGAAGGTAGGTACATTGTACTTATGTACTGGTAATATTGATTCTTCTATTTATTTAGCTTCTACAGAGGTGGATACAACACTATGACATCATAGGCTTGGACACATGAGTGAGAAGGGGATGCAGATACTTCACAAAAGAAATTTGTTGCCCAATCTTAAACAAATTGATTTGGATTTCTATGACCATTGTGTTTATGGAAAACAGAAGAGAGTCAGAAAAGAAAAGAAGAGTGAAAGGTTAGAGCTTGTGCATACAGATGTATGGGGACCAACTCAGGTATCATCTCTTGGTGGTTCTTGTTATTATGTTACTTTTATTGATGATGCAAATAGAAAAACTTGGGTTTATTGCATTCGACAAAAATCTGATGTTTTTGATACTTTTAAGAAATGGAAAGCTTTGGTTGAGAATGAGACAGGAAAAAGGTTGAAGTGTCTCAGATCGAACAATGGAGGTGAATATTGCAGAAAGGGGTTTCATGATTACTGTTCATACCATGGGATTCATAGAGAGAATATAGTTCCAGGAACACCACAAGAAAATGGTGTGTCAAAAAGGATGAACAAGACAATCATGGAGCATGCAAGGAGTATGATATTGCATGCAGGGTTTCCCTTACAGTTTTGGACAGATGTTGTAAATAATTTTTCTTACTTAATAAACATAGGAATCTCAAGCTCTTTGGATGGTGGAATTCCAGAGGAGGCATGGATAGGTAAAAAGGTAAACTATTATTTTTTGAAGGCTTTCGGTTGTGAAGCATTTGTCCATATTGATAAAAAAATAGAACAAAGCTTGAGGCAAAATCCAAGAAGTGTACCTTTATTGGATACAGTGTTAATGATTTTGGTTATCGCTTATGGGATTATGAAAATCAAAAAATAATTAGGAGTAGAGATGTCATATTCAATGAGAAGGTTTTGTACAAAGATCAGTTGCAGGGAAAGAAATAGGAAAAAGAAAAACTAGAATACACAGTGCTTGATGAAATCGCTGAAAAAGAAATTCCAAAGGTACCAGAAAATCAAAATGTACAACAACAAGAGCAACAGGTACCTCAAACTCCTATAAGTGTTGTTAGAAGATCTATCGGGTTAAGTAGACCCCCTGAATGATACTCTCCTTCATTGTATTATTTATTGGTTGATGAATCTGGTGAACTAGTGAACCAGAATGTTATGAAGAGGCAATGCAGGTAGACACTAAAAATAAGTGGGAGCAAGGCATGAAAGAGGAAATGGATTGCTTGGTAAATAACTAGACTAGGGACTTGGTTTAGTGGCCTACAGGAAAAGAGAATTGCCAAATAAATGGGTTTACAAGTTGAAGGAAGACGATGGAGGAAAAAAGTGTTACAAGGCTAGACTTGCTGTAAAGGGGTTTGCACAAAATAAAGGTATAGATTTTGATGAAATATTTTCTCATGTTGTTAAGATGACTTCAATTAGGACTATTTTAATTCTTGTGGCAGTAGAAGATTTGCATCTTGAACAGTTAGATGTAAAAACAACTTTTCTCCATGTGGATTTGGATGAAGAGATTTATATGCAGTAACCACAGGGGTATGAGGTCAAAGGGAAAGAAAATTTGCTATGCAGGTTGAAGAAGAGATTGCATGGCCTAAAGCAAGCTCCAAGGCAGTGGTATTTGAAGTTTGACAGGTTTATGACAAAACAAGGTTATAGTAGATGTCATTCTCATCATTGTGTTTATTTTAAAAGGATAGAAAATGGAAGCTATATTATCTTTCTATTGTATGTAGATGACATGCTTGTTGCAGGGTCTAATCTGCAGAATATAAATGCGCTCAATAAGAAATTAGCTAATTCGTTTGTGATGAAAGATTTGGGTGCTACAAAGAAAATCCTTGGTATGAGAATAACAAGAGACAGGAAAAATCGCAAATTGACATTGTCTCGGGGTGAGTACATAGAGAACGTGTTGGATAGATTTAGAATGTAGAATGCAAAACCATTTAGTACACCTCTGGCCTACCATTTCAAATTAACCAAGGAAATGTCCAAGGTCCCTTATTCATCAACAATTGGTAGCTTGATGTATGTGATGGTTTGCACAAGACCAGATATTGCACACGTAGTGGGATTGGTGAGTAGGTATATGTGAAATCCAAGTAAAGAACATTGGGAGGAAATAAAGTGGATTCTCAGGTATTTGAAAGGTACTTCTACTCATGCATTATGTTTTGGAGGTTCAAACATTGTTCTACAGGGATATGTTGATTCAGATATGGCAGGTGATAAAGATAACAGGAGGAGCAACATAGGGTATGTTTTTACTGTAGGTGGAACAACGGTAAGTTGGATTTCAAAACTACAAAATGTTGTTTCACTTTCAACAACAGAAGCAAAGTATGTTGTTGATACAAAGGCTAGGAAAGAAATGATTTGGTTACAGAGGTTTATGGAGGAATTGGGAAAGACGCGGGAGAATAGCAGGTTGTACTGTGACAGTGAGAGTGCCATTCATCTCGTAAAGAAATAATCCTTACATTCAAATACTAAGCATATATAGTTCATGTACCATTTCATACGATTTGTATTGGAAGATGGAAATTTGAAGTTGGAAAAGATACATACTAGCCATAATCCTGTAGACATGTTAACAAAGAGAGTGACTAGGGAGAAACTGAGTTCCTACTCAGTTTCAGTTGTTCTTCAAGCATGAAGGTGAAGATGATAAATTTTCCAGGTCGAAGGTGGATCATAGTCCAACAACTACAACAACAGTGGATTTGTTGTGATCAGTCTCCAAGTGGGAGATTGTTGGTTGTGGAGCCTGATTATCTTCCTGCTTCATAGGTCTTTGTTTTTAGCCGTGTTTATACCCCATGAAGACTGTACACCCTGGAATACTGTACAACCCTCTATGCAGGGGAGGTTGCAAGGGGGATTTATCCCCTTGAGGGGTCCGAGGGGCTCATCCCCCTGGCTAGGGGGTCTAGGGTAAAGTGGGCCCCCAGCAGGGGTTCAGGGGAAAATCCCTCAAAGGAAAAAATTCCTTGTAAATGTATATTGTAATTTCATAGTAAATCTGGACCATTCATTATAAGGTCACAAATCTAACTGTAGAAGTGATGTTATGATTTTTTTCCCTAGAAGGCAAGCTTATTTTATGATTGAATTGTATTGTGGCTATGCATCATTGCAAATATTGTATTCTGAGAGAGGAGAATGTGAGAGAAAGAAGAGGAAGTTACAATAGGTGTGTTGTAGGTTGTATCCCTTCATTTTGTTGGATAATAAAAAGGAAGGACCTGACAATTTATCTAGTGGATGTAGCCCACACTGGGCGAACCATGTATATCTATGTCTCTATTGTATCGTGTATATTCTATGTTTTAATTCCGCATTTGTTTTATTTTATTGTTCCGTGATCTTGTTTTTCTAACAATTAGGATGTTTTTTGTATGGATTTCTGAAGTCACGCACCATAATTTGGGTGGTGGAGTCCTTGTTGTGGTACCTTACTTCTTAATTTATCCTCTTCCATATATTCTATTTTCCATCCTCATATACTTGTATGGATTGAAAAGAAAGAATGGGATGGAGGAGGAGAGGAACTTTAAACTTTAAACCAACCCATTTAAGATTCACCTTCTTCAAGGTTTCTGCATATAGTTGTGCTATGAATAAGGAAGTATTTATATTCAATAGTGAGTGAGGCTCTACCTTATTGAGAGTAGGTGTAGGCTCTTCCCACCTACTATAATAGAGTTATAGGGTCTTCTCCTCTAAATTCCCCATCATTTTTTCACATTGGACAATTGCCCCCTTTTTGTTATCCTCAAGGACTAGAACCAAATTTGTATTTGAAGTTAGTTTTGCACGGTTCCTTAATATCTCCTCAAGTTTGGTTGTTTCATCCCTTATCCAGAGGTTTATGTTGAGTTATGTTTCTATGTGTTTGTGTGCCTCTACATCCCTTCCTTTCTCATTTTGAACCCAATAGTAGAAAATTCTAGGTTGGACATTGATTTGAAAATGGATCTGAACAAAGAAAGGTTGTAAGACTCAATTCTGCAAGTTTATTTCAAAAATTAATGAAGGTTGGCAAACCATGTAAAAGACAATGCAATGTAAAGTGAATAAGACACAAAAAATAATTTTAAAATGAGAATTTAATGAAATGAAAAAAATAATAGAGGAGAGAAAAGAGTGAGGAATGAGAAATGAAAGGTCATCCTGTTGGATTTCCCATTACCCCAACTCTCCTTATTTATGTCTCAAAGGTTCTTTTGCGCCAAGGAGAGGAGCATGAATAGTAAACCAAGAAATAATTGTAACCAGATGTTTCCAAAATAATAGACTGAGCCCCCCATTCAAAGTTGGTTTTCCCATTTGGATTTTAGAGTAAATATGGTGTCCACTATGTCTTGAATTTCTATGACATTTCTATGTGAAAGTGATCTGTGTATTCATGTTTTGATTATGGTTTTATTGTCTGCAAGACAATAGTGAGAGTGTAAATTAGAGGAAGATGTGAATAAATTTGTGGATTTATTTCATTAATAGTTTTTAGATTGTATAATATCTCTATTGCTACCACCGTAGGATGCATTTCCTGAAATAAATATCGATGGTTTCCATATTTGAGGCATTGCACCTTCGTGAGGGTTGCTAATTTCAGTTTTATGGTTGTTGGGTGAATTTCTCAGTCCTCTAGACTCTCTCTCCCCCATTCAAATTTCTCTTGCCTAAGCGATTTCTTAATTGCCTAGGACATTTTATCTTTTCCCTCGATAAGTTTACATCCCCTTGACATTTTGCATTGTCTCTAGGTGACTTCACATCTCGATGGGTGTTTTTTTTCATGCATGGACAAATTCACTCTTACCTAGGCAATGGGCGGTTTTCTATCACCCATGTGTTGTACAGGTCGTACGTGGGTGATGAACATAGTTGCTGAGCAATTCAATTGACTATTGGGCATTTTTATTTTATTATTGGGTGCTTTTATAAGTTGTTGGGAGTTTTTGTTTTATTTTAGGGGCATTAATCAATTGTTGGATGTTTTTAGACAGTGTTGGGTAGTTTTCTCACTACTTGGGTGATTTTACATTGCATGTGGACCATTTTTCCTTACCTGGGTAATTTCTCTCTCACCCACAGGTCACATGGCCTCTGTACAAACAACACCCAACTAGGGGAGATGTTCCCTTGCTCATTGGATAGTAAATATAATGCTTGTGCGTTTAATTTACTTGCTAATTGATTTTCCCATTTAGTTGGGTGTCTCCTTCAGTTGGTCAACTTAATCCATAGGGATAACATTAATTTCTACTATATATCAAGTGGAGTCACATGATATGGGGTATTCCCTGGCATTAGTAGTTACAGAAGAGAGATGATGTGTTCAATAATATGTGAGACTTCACATGATGCATGGAAGTCGAAGAGGCTCAATCCAATCCGCACACGAATTCTTTGATACAACGTTGACAATTTTTTTTCAAGGAGATTATTAGTTGTTGTCATTCTATGGCAAAGGGTTGTAGATGAAAATAGTTGATCAAAGGGAGTGTTGCATCCATTCCCTTCTTGCAAAGAAAATTCCAACAGATGCAAGGATGGCACACCTTGTGTACTTCAGGATGGATTTTTCTCCGAGACACAAGAAGAAATAAAGAATTTACAATTCAAACATCTTTCTCGCTATATGAGTGTTGGTAGCTTGATACAACTTCAAAATATTTTTAGTGTTCTTGTTCTTTGAGTGATTGGTGTTGGTTGTTGTACTCACACAATTGAGAACCTAAACACCTCCATTCTCCCATTACCTCTCTTGCAGTCAAGATTACTTAGATGCAATATCCTCGTGGAACAATTTCCTTGGTATCACAAGCCCAACAAGTTGAATAATCCTCCCATACTTTACGGGTAAGAGAAAGAAGAGTGTTGCACAAAGAACAACCCTTGTAGAAGACAAAGATAAGAAGTTAATTCCACACAGTATCTGTGTTGGTGAAGTGACTGAGATATAAGTCCCTCATTTACATATTAGATGGTATCAGGGTAGTTGCATCCTTAACTGTGACACAATTGTCGAAACTTTAAAGAGACCAGTGTAGACCTTAGCATGGGTAAATCAACCAGAGAAAGGTTAGAAGACCTATGAGTTAGCAATGATCAGCTTCAAGAAGAGAATGAACACTTGAAGGAGCAAGTCCAAATATTCAACCAGAGAATGGTAGAGATTGATAATCACCTTGAGACCTCTACCAAACCACTAGTACCATTACTAAAGAAGAAGTTTGAAGAACACCAAGACTCCCTCAGAGTAGTCATCAAAGATTGGGATGAGCATAGAGTTCAACTTGCACACTTGAGAGAAAAGTCCATTGAGTTAGATGGTTGGCAAGAGGATAGGCTTATGCATATGATGGAACAACTGCAACAAGATTTGGTAGAGAAGGAGGAGGCCTTGGGAAGGCTCCAAGTAGTTATCTAAGAGCATCAAGAAGTAGGGACACCTTACATTACCATTGCAAATGCCAACACCAGAACCGAGACCACCTTGGTAAGCTCACCTTCTGTATAAAATTCTTTAGAGAATATTGGTGACTTTGAAAAACATACCAAAGGCATTGGTTCAAAGCTCCTAAGGAAGATGGAATATGATGGACAAGGGCTAGGAAAGAGAAGTCAAGGAATCATAAGCCCTATTGTAGCTACACAGAGGGCCAATCATGAAGGCCTAGGCTTCGATAATAGAGTATAAAATCCCATGACCATAAAGACCATTTTTGTGAAGGCTAAAGACATGCCAAAGTTGGCTTTCTCATCAAGAGAAGGAGAAACGAAAATTAGTGAAGGTGGCATCCCACCACCAACTTATCCTTCTTGTGGTAGATTGAATAAGGGAAATGATTATAATAACTTGAAGATTCATCTGTCACCATCATTCAGAAGAAGCAAGGAGCCATTTAGTTGGGAAAAGAATAAGAATAAGTCCAAGAGGTCCTCATCAAACAATACATTCCTTGGATGTCACTATTTTAAGAAGAGAGGCCATAGCACTGTGAATTGTTGGTCTATAGAAGCATGTTCTTTTTGTGGGAAGAAAGTTTGTCAATCAACATCTTGCTGGGAGAATCAAGTCGCATGCCACATGAAATATTTCTTTCAAAGGAGGAATGGAAAGAAGACTTCTCCAATCCAACAAAAAACTTAGAGGCACATGGAGAGGAGGAGTATGTCAAGCAATCCTCGTATCAGGTATATGAACTTTTTCCACCATTGCAATTTGAGTGGACATTGGGAAGTGAAGTATTGACAATTTCACCTAGAGCTTCACCCCAGAAAGTGCACATCTAAGAGTAGAGTGTGGAAAGTGAAGCCTAATAGAGATGGAGAATTGGTTGCATCTTCAATTCAAGGAGAAGAAGTTATAAATCCAAGGAGAAATAACAACATAAGAGGTTTGCATCACCATCAAAGAGGATAGTGAGTGGATGCCAACCACCAAGGCAACCCCATTCCATTTTCTACCTACAATCTTCCAAAAATAGTTTTCCTTCTTGAAGTTGTATCAAAGACTGATGCACGTGGTCAATGACCTTAGAAGGAGGAGTCCTTGAGAACTCCATGGCGTGTTTCCAGGCAGGTGCAAGTACCACAGAGCTGTTTCCATGCTGTGAAGAAATTGATCTTAGCAAGAGAAGGCATGCCACACTTTTTTGAGGGACTGATACATGATGGGATAGCTTTTTGGGTCCACATTGATCATGTGATGTCCCGTTCCCAAGAGTAGGCTAGTAGGGAATGACTTAGTAGTCTATATGTTCCCGTAGACTATAGTCAGGCACAAACAGGGAACAAGATGGAGAAATAAGGAGGAATTGATGGCTAAATGATGAATTAAGCCAAAATACTTAGGAAAAAGTCACTTAAGCCTAAGTTAATGAAGAATTAGAATGAAAAGGTGTTAAGGGGGACTTAATTGACAAATAAATCACTTTAGGAGGAAAAGCGCCTAGCTTAAGTGAGGTCAATGGTGAATTAGATTGGGAAAGGTATAAAGGGAGGAATTTGACCTAATTCCTCATTATGCATTGTTATGATTTGATGTTGAGAGTTCCCAGAGGAGGAGGAGAGCCGACCTTACTGTTTTGTGGATTTCTAGAGGAAACCACCACCATTGATCGGTTTCGGTGTTGAGAGACACACCCTAGCCCATCAGAGATACCATCCAGGTATTTCACCGTACTACTCAGGAGTATCCATTGCAGAGTGTGCAGCCCAGCCAGTGAGGGCGCAAGCTAGTTTGAGGGTTTGGAGAGCTGCACGAGACCCGTATCCAGATTGCAGTTTCCTTCCAACCCATTTGAGATCCATCCAGGGAACTTCTATTGAGCCATCTATCATCAGATTCTGACGGTGGAATATTGCATATTGACTCATTTATCCATTTAGGGCGCAACTCTTCTGGAAAGACATTTGGTGTTGCATGCAGAGTTTCAGAGCAGATCCGGACATATCCTTCCGACCCATTTCCTTATTTGGCGAAATGATTGTTTTGAGCCATATAGCAGTAGATTCCATTGGTGGAATCCTTTTGGGCGCATTCAATGCTCTAGGAGGTGCGCAAACCCCNTCCATTTAGGGCGCAGCTCTTCTGGAAAGACATTTGGTGTTGCATGCAGAGTTTCAGAGCAGATCCGGACATATCCTTCCGACCCATTTCCTTATTTGGCGAAATGATTGTTTTGAGCCATATAGCAGTAGATTCCATTGGTGGAATCCTTTTGGGCGCATTCAATGCTCTAGGAGGTGCGCAAACCCCCCAGGGATCTAGATCCAATGCCTTAGAGATTGAATCCAAGATTCGATACTCATCCATTTTAGTCTAGAGGCCAGGGCACTTTTATTGGAGCAGTTTCTGACGCACTCCGATGGTGCATTCTTCCGGACGAGTTTTCCAGCTGGTAGCAGTTACCGTATTTCACCGGAATCGCGTATTTTTGCCAATCTATCCATGCATGCATCAAATCTGCTATCATCTTTTGATCACAGGTATTTTTATGTTATTTGATTGTATTCCATTACTGATCCATGAGATCTGACTGACGTTTATATTCTATATTTCCAGTAGGCTATTGTATTTCCATGATCAAACTGTTATTATACAGGATATTGGGCAGTTGATGTTCTCTACTTTTGCATGCATCCTTTATATGTTGTTTAAACCTTAAATATGCAACATGCACATGTAATAACCAACATGCACATGCAATAACTCACATTCACATGCAATAACCATTAAGATCTCAAACATACAACTGAAACACATCCAGAAACCCCCAGTGTATCAGATCTGCAAGACAGAATAGTAGATCAGTAGCAAATATCTCGATCGGTGGGATCAGGGATATTTCAGTGGTATCAGAGCTTTAGTCCTGCCAGCCTGTGACTAAAGACAATGAATATAGCAGAAGAACTAGATGACCGTGAGCACGTAGGTGACGAATATGTCACTTACAACAGGCGAAGAGGAAGAAGGGACATGCCTAACTTTCCTCCCTTCCCTCCCAGTTCAGAGGAAGAGGAAGAGGTGCACATAGAAGCAGAGAGAAGCGCAGAGCGTGAAGCATAGAGGAGGCTAGGTGATAGATATGAGTGACCAGAGGGTAGTGGTAAGACCCCCGTGGATCCAGACGTAGCCTTCATGCAGGTTATCAGTGACATGCTAGCTAGCCAGTGGACCATGTCTCAGTCTTTGGCTCAGGTAGCGAATAGACTAGCTATGGTAGACATTCCAGGCACACAAGGCCCACATGCAGCACATGGGAACTCAGGGGCAGGCAGTAGACCCCAGTCTCCCACTCGCACATATACCTCTGCGAGTAGGATTCCACGTCCGTTGTTTCCCAGTTTCCAGAGGGCAACCCCGGTAGCAGCTCAGATACCGATAGCACAGTGACCACCCACACATGAAGAGGACATTGCAGAGTATCGGAGAGAGTATGAGGCCTTGGGCCATGAATTTCATCAAGATATGACCTTAGTCGAGTATTGTGGACTCAGACTCAGGAACCGTCCTAGAGAGCCACAGAGGGGAGGGCAGCAGTAGCAGGGGCATAACATTGACTTCATCCGAAAAGCTGGTAAACTCACCATACCTTCTTTTGACGGATCATCCAAATGCACTGCCAGAGCTTGGGTACAGAAACTAGATACCTACTACAAGCTCAACCAGATGATCGAGGCAGAGGCCATCAGTTTCACCACCCTACACTTGGAGGGTGAGGCACACGAGTGGTGGTATCACGGATTGGTGACATTGGGTCACAATCACATCACCTCCTACAAAGAGTTCACAGAGAGACTCATGGATAGATTTGATAGGAGGGATCCAGAGATCCACTTCAGAGATTTAGCCCAGTTGAAACAAACTGGCACAGCAGAGGCATTCATCTCGGAGTTTCAGAGAGTAGCAATGGCAGTG
>JASDQU010244886.1:23142-37545 GCA_032191745.1 Picea mariana
GCACTCCCCTGCGTGGAAGAGTGTACATAGTTATGGGGTGTAAATACTTCATGGGGTATAAACACGGCTGAAAGCAAGGACCTCTGAATCAGGAAGATAATTGGGCTCCACAACCAACAACTTGGCACAATCTCTGACAACCATGTCAGTATTGGAGGTCCTCCAAACCTATCCAAGTCAACGGAAATCCTTACTTTCCTCCTTGGGGGAAGTCGACCCAGCTGATACTAGACTCATCACATTTGACCTAGATTGTGGAGAACCTCGTCTCCCCACTTTGGTAGCTTTCTAGATACCGGTCAAGATTTGGAAAATCATGGTTCATTGATGTATCATTGATGAAGGTGCATCCACATGCATAATTTTCAAACTTGTATGGAAAAAACTTGGCTCCCCTGAGCTAATACCATCCACCATCATTTTGAGAGCCTATGATGGACGACCAGCCTCTCCTAAAGGGACCTGATGCAAGAGCATCGCCAACAAAGAAAGCATGAGTGGAGAACAATTGGATATACACCAACACACATTTTGAAGACATTTTGAATTTCAAAGGACGAAACATTAATGTAATATCTGAAAATATATATTTGATTTTAATGTTTTGGGGATTGTAATATAGATCTTGAGCGTTGCTCTCATCTGTTGGTTGTAGACATTTATTGTAATAAATGTACAGTAGGTAGTAATATTTATTTCAATAATTTAGCTTAGAGTTGTAGGGGGGGAACTCAAGAAGACTCCCTCGTATGTATTTTATGATCATTCTCATTGTATGAGTAGAAGTTGTAGAGCAAGAGAGCATAGGAGAGCAAAGAAGAACAAATATTGTAGAGTTGTATGAGCAGATAGTCGTTGCTATAGAAACCATTTACAAAAGCACTTGGATTAATATAAGAATGCTTTGATCCAATTTCATAGTGTTTTATGGTTATTGTATGCATCTATTGAATGGTATGTTTACAGTCCATTTTTAGTATCTGTTATGCATTGGTTTCAATGCCATGTATATGTGATTTCATGTTGAATGTATGAAGTCTGTGAGAGGGAGAGTATAAGTTTCAATTGTTTCTCTTTCTGATAATTCCTTCATGGAGTGCAGTGAAGGTCTGCAAGGAGTGTGTCGACAAGTTTCTGAGTTTTACCTCAGACAAGATTAGGAGAGGTAACATTAGCTTATATAAGTAGGAGTGCAAGTATAGCACAAAGTCGTGCAAGGTGTGCGCAGACCATGTCGAAATCTTAGAATTTTCCAATCCAAGTGAGTGGCTGAAGAACTTCTGTTGCTAGGAGTGCACAGAGTTGGAGTTGTTGAATAACCAGAGGTTATTGTGAAGCTACAAGAAGCATGTGCAAGATGCCTTAGTATCCTTGAGTTTGCAGTAAGGACCAAGCTCAGTAAGGATAGAGATTTGGAGAGTTCAAAGAAAAGACGAGGGTTGAAGTCACCTCATGGAATCGAGTTTAGGAGGATTGACACCGAGTCATTTAACGAGGAATCATTGAGAACCTGACCAGACGGTGGAAATTATCGAAGGGAGGAGTGCCGATATCCGTGGATTGTTAGATCCAGTGGAGTTGTAGGGAGATTAAGGCGTGAGTCTTTCAACACTCGCAAGCTCATGAGAGATAGTATCCATCAGATCTAAAGGAGGAAGGAGAATCGTTGATTTGGCACTCGTGAATATCAGGAAGTCGGGAGCATGGAGGAATTTGTAACTCAGAAGTTGCGAGTCATGAAATATCGACGCGATCTGGATCGTCGGATCATGGGGGAATTGGGACCATTGATTGAGGTGAAGAAGTCACGAGTTCGGATATTGGAAAAAGGGAGAAAATATACATCGCGATTTCCCAATACATGAAATCCCAACTCGCTCGGAGGTGGACCCCAGGGTTTAATTGGAGGTCATATGGTAGAAGACTAAGGGAGGAGCTAGGAACCGTTAGCCTATTTCAGGGTTTCAGGAATCAGAGGAGTTGGAGTGACTCGAAGAGGAAGTCCCGAAATTGCGAAATGCGAAGTGCCTTTGTTAAGTCTGTGGTCACACCAGTGGTCACATGGAGTGGAGGCTCGCGTCTAGTGCATGCAAGAGTGGGCGGAGCATAGAAAAGGACATGTGGATTTGTTGTCGTGAAGGTTCCAGTGTGAACCAAGGAGCCATTTTCAGCTCAAAGCAGTTGAAGATCCATAGACTAGGAGGTCAGCAAACCCTGCTGAGGCAGGGGCTCTACGTCAGGTGGTATTAGAGCTTACAACTATTTTTTTCTACAAAGAGAAGACATAGGACAATTTTGATTTGAATTCTGTGTGGATAGATTGAAACAATGCCACCAAGAAGGCGTCTAGAAAGAACTTTACCCAATCTAGTCGTGGAAAGGGAAATGAGAGAACTTTGTGCTTGATTAGATGCTATGGAAACAACATAGAGATGAACACCTAATACTAGAGATATCAGTGAGGCTGAAAGAGAGAACGAAGAAGGAGCAAAAGAATTTTTAGCTGAAGATGCTGCAAAGGAACGTCTATTTAAAGTTGTTGCAAGGATAGGTGCCAGATCAAAGTTGGACATTCTGATGTATGAAGGAAACTTAAACGTTGAGGAGCTGCCATATTGGCTTAGAGCTCTAGATAAATACTTCGATTATGAGGATATTGAAGAAGATAAGAAGGTTAAGCATTCAGTCACTAGACTGAAAGGACATGCAACACTGTGGTGGGATGAACTGCAGGCTGACAAGCGTTGCAAGGGAAAACAAAGAATTAAAAGATGGGATAGAATGGTAGCAAATATGACAACCAAATTCATACCCAGAGATTATCAAATCAATATGTTTCGAAGAATGCAGAATTTGAGACAGAAAGGGATGACAGTGAAGGAATACACTTAGGAGTTTTACAAACTTAACATCAGATCTGGTCATCACAAGAGTGATGATGAAAAGGTCGCCAGATATATGAATGGACTGAGATATGATATTCATAATGAAATAAGCATGGCGACAATAAAAAATGTGGAATATGCTTATCAGGTTGATCTGAAGGCAGAAGAGAAATTGGCCCGAAAACAAGGTTGAAGGGGCAGAGGTAGAAGTCGGAGCAGAGGCAAAGCAATCACCTAGTACAAAGTATAGAAGCCCAAGGATGAAGAGAAGAAAAAATGGTTAGAATGGTGGTAGCTTGTCTTTGAGAAGAGATGTGTCAACTACAATAATTTTCAAAAATTCTATCACACGAGGATGGAATTTCCTTCTAATATAATGTGTAAAACATTAAGATCAAAAACCCTAACCTTGGGAGATGAGATGAAAAAAGGAATCTAAACCCCAAGGAGTGTTGTGTTTACTTCAACTTCTTGACACCACAATATTTGAATACAAACTCTATTTGGGGAATTTCTTGGATCATCACAAAGATTATTTTGGGTTCGATGTGTTTGGATAACATGGCAATTATAAAATAGTGCATGGAAAGTGACCAAAAAATTCTTACTACCTAAAACTAGTTGTAGAACATGCAATATTTAGGAATTTTTCTAAGTCGGTGGTAGATTTGGATTCCTACTTGCATCCAACTATAATATTCATTCTCCTTTAGGAAGAAATGGTTTCCATTGCATCAATTTCCCCCATCATATGGGAAATATTTTGTTGAATTTGATTCTTGGTGAACCAATTTCCCTGGTGAAGAAGTTATCCTACTTTGATAACTGAATAGATATATATATATATTTTTGGCAAGTGTATTTCATTTTGGTTTCCATGATATGGTTGATTACATCCTTCTCAATGAAGTCAAGGTTGATTTCTATAGGGGTTGAGTGCTTTGATACCTCTAAGGTGTCCAATAGTGAAATAACTAGCGAGTGTTTACAATTTACTAACTAATAACTAACAAATTACTAACTTAATAACTAGAAAGAAGTATAATTAACTAACCAACGAATTAAATTCACAATTTTAACAACCCATGGATTCAATTTACTAGTGTAATAACCAAAAATTGAATTAATAGTTTGTAATAACAAATGATGCATCTAAAAATGTAATTAACAATTGTAATAACAATTTACTACAAAGTTATACCCAAATGCAATTAAGAATTTAACAATTATAATAACAATTTGCTACAAAACTATACCCAAATGCAATTAAGAATTTACAAGCGATTTAATTAAGAATTTACAAGTAATTTTGTTGACTAATCAATATAAGATACATATTCTTTTAATATTTCTTTACAACTTTAAGAACACAAGAGAAATTTAATAGGAATACCTATAACTTAGAGTTGAATATAAATTAGAGCAAGGGAAAAATGAGGCACATACCAACAAGTAACAACTAGCTACCAACAATAATAAACAACAAATTGGGGGACACAAATCTCCACCTACCAATTCTCTCAATGAAAAATTGAGAGCCCTCAAGCTCTCAATCACTAAGGAAATAGCAGGGTTATACCTTCACCTCCACTCACAACTCCAAGTCTATCCAATACTTCTCCACTCCCCTCATACCAATAAGTTCTCCCCCTCAAAGAACATGGAGAAGAAAACCAAAATGAAACCCCCATATCGCTCTCACTTTCTCTATAAGAACCACTCCAATGACACACAATTCAAACAAAAGAGTCATATTTCATTTGCATGAATACCTCCACTTGTTCTTCCACTTTCATTCCCATGTGACTAATCCTCTTTTATAACTTACTAATCTTTCATTGGGTTTTGCAAATATTATTAAATGTTCTTTTTTATAAATAATTTATTTTCTTTTATTTATTTATGTAAGTACACAACTTTCACTTCAACAATCATCACACTCATTCAAAATGCGCCTATTATTGTAATAATAATACTATGAAAATGAGGGCATTACTTGTGCGGTCATCAAGAGTAAATATCACACCTCCACTACCAAAAAACCATAATAAATCTTATACTTCTACATGTGCTTTGTTATACTTCCTCAAATTCCTAATATGCATTATGCACATAAAATCATGCATAAAATCATGCAACTCACAATGGTTCAGATCCTTCTTAATCTTCAACATTATTCCATAATCATACCATTCATAACCACAAGGTTATCACCCATAACCCTCAAGTGATATCCCTCACCATGTCTTGGTCCTTTGCTACAACTAGTAAATTAGTCACCCATGTCATATGATCATATGTGACTATACCAACAATCAAATTCCATCATCATAATTCCAAGGAAGTGTGAGTATAACTCCAACCATCTCCTTGACTTTTGACATATAAGGACTCCCTATCCTGCAAGCCTCATCCCAAAAGGCACATTGAATCGATGCATTAGGAAGGTACATTTACCCCCACACATATTGAAAGGTTGGCCCCATCACCTCATAAGGAACTCAACCCTAGGAATACTAAGAGGTACACTAACCCCAAGAATCCAAATGGTACACTAAACCTATCCATGATAAAAGGTTGACCCCATCCCCCTCACTAGGCACTTATCCCTAGGAATTGAAAGTACATAATTATGGATTTGAGGGAGTGAAAGTATTACTCTATCCATCTCTCTAAATTTCAATAGCCACAAGAACCATTGGTATACAATTAATGATTGGGTTTGTCCTATCCCATAATATGTTACTTATACAAAGATCTTTCTTCCATGGATATGAGCTCCCACATGATATTTATTGAACTAGCCCTCCAAGCCCATGGAGTGTCTCTCCCATCCAAATCTCACTCATATCAACAAATATCAAATGAATAACTATAACATGTATCATATCCATTCCACCTCATGGACAAAATGTAACTAGCATAAAACCACAATCAACACATAAAATATCATATGTGGAAACATTACAACTAATAATGCATAAACACATAAGCAAATGACAAATATAGATATCGCATTTGATGCCACAACAAAAGACCATCCCAAAATATCACTCTAGTATTTGGATTTGTTCATGCTAGGTTCACAAGTATTCACTAACTATAACAAAAGACATGGCACTACATATGTCCCCTCTTTACGAAACTTCCTCTCAAAGTTGCATTTACTCAAAAGAGTAAGGAAAGTCCTAACACATAACATGTGCATCCTGTTATCACTGAAATTTCATCTACAACATTGCATGCAAATGGTTATAGGAATACAACATCTCCAAACACCTATTAGTTCACCTGCAACACTAAAAAATAATTTCCAAGAGGCAAAAACTATACAACAGGTCAAAAAATTGACATGCACTCAAACACTAAAGGAAGCATGCGCACCGTGCTCAGGCCAAAGAAGCTCGTAGAGCGCACAATGTGCCATATGCGTGACTGTGTACGAGAAAATCCATGCACACCTATGAATGATGCATTTATGGTTCTTGTCGGCCCCTCACCCACTTCTGGACCACCTCCCAACTTGATTTGAACCTCAAATCTGAGCTGACTCCAAATGGGGGGCTGGTCAAAGAACTAAGGGTGCCCTAAAGGGCCCCTTGTTCACACTAAAGACCGGTTAGATATTGCCTCAAAGACATGATATAAAAGGAGGCCATGGGTGCACTAAGAATTCAAGAATCTCATTGTATTGTTATGCTCCCTCTATTCTCCTTCAAGAAACCTATTTTCTTCTTGGAGTATACTAGCATCATCTCAATAAGCTATTCACTTCACCTCTTGAGATAATAAGCTTGGATTTCTTCACCATTTTCTTTCTAGTTTACCATTTGTAAGAAGAGATCTCACATAGGGGACTCAATATCCCTCCCAAGGAATAAGAGGGGATCCATAAGTCCTCCTTTCTCTATGGTGTTTTCCCACTAATATAGTTATCCATTGGTGGCATGATTATTGGTCATTTGTTTGATTGATTTTGGTTCTAATTTTCTCATGCATTTTAGTTTTATTTCTTTAATTATTTATTTAGTTGTTTCTAGCTTAGTTGTTTGCTTATTTCATGTGATTGAATTGTTTGATTCATACACTAACCTATGTCCTGTCTAGCAGACCCAACTAGACTTGCAAGTGCCCTTATTTTGATCATTCAAGTGGCGAAAGGGACACAACAGATTGGCAACCATACTGGGGATAAGGTATCAATTTCCTCCCTATTTGGGTTGTTTGAGAACTTCTTTTTGACCCATTTTCCTTGCAAGGATCATAACTGGCCTAGACTTACCTGCAAAGAGCTGAGTTTGGAGCTAGAAGAGGAGAATTCCACTTAAAAATCTCCCCCCCACCGGACGCGTATCAGAACGTGCGTGGGTATTTCGGCCCACAGACGTGCATTCAGAGAATTGTGCGCCCAAAAAACTTTTGTTCTCTGTGCACAGTGTGCCCAAAGGTCCTCATTTCTTTACTCATTCTGCGCATTGTGCACCCACTACGCCTCTGTCTAAACTGTAACCCACGCATTTGTCCAAAATATCAACATCGTTAGAGTTTTTGTGATGTTTTGAAGGCCCCTAGCCTTCAAAATCTCGCTTTTATGCAATATTGTAAATGAACCACACTTAGATTCCCTCTCTACATGAAGGGTTAGTCAAAACATAGGCACTTAGGGGGTTAAAATGAACCATAGTTATCCTCTTTTTTCTTTGAGTTGCCACATGGATGGCTTGTTTTGATTGTAAAAGTTAAGTTGAGATCATTTACTATCACATATATACACACTTGCATTGGGACTAAAAATCGAACTTTAATCATTGAGTATGCTCTTCTCTCGCACCATAGAGCGATCATGAGAATCATAAACATGATTAAGGGGACATTTCATCTCCCTTAAAATATTTAGGAGAGGACAAAGGCCCCCTAGGGCTCCTCTGAGTTTCTTTTAAAAACATCTTGAAATTTGTAAGGGCCCATAGATGCCCACATGTTGCAACTATAGGATAGGTTTTGAAGCTACTTTCTTAGTTTACATCACTAGGGGAGTTTAAAGGTTATAGTAATGGGCCCATACATGCCCTCATGCTTGCAATCTAGGATAGTTTTTTCAAAGATTTCTTAGATTAAATCACATTAGGGAGTTTAAAGGATTGGTAAGGACCCATATGTCCACATGCTAGTTATTTAAGGACTTTAAAATTTCGCAAGGTTGTACCAATGGAATCTAGTAAGATAGGTAATCAAGATTTGTAAGGACCACATGAAGTCCACATGCTACAAATCGACACCTAACTTATTAAAAATTTGGCACATTTGTTCACTTTCTCACACACAAAGTCACTACTCACTCACATAATTTCATCTCGAATTGTAGAGGTTGAAGTAGGTTTCCTCCAAAGGGATTCTGAAACGTCTCACTATTTCTTGAAGAAATTATCCACACCCACTTAATTCAAACGAGATTGGTTCACACCCCCAATATCTCAAACAACCACATCTAAATTTTTTCTAAAAACTCACTAAGTTTTCCTCCACAGGCAGTTCCAAAATAAATATTTTAGTATAGGTAGGATCTTGGGGGTATGCATCCAAATAACCCCCCGTTATCTAGTTCTCACATCTTCAAACATTAGAAGTTGACAAATAGGGAACTTTAAAATCCTTAACGTCAAGTGTTCCTAACACCATAAGGAAGAGAGATACCCATGAAGGGTCGAAGGCTGAGATCTGGTTGTTCTATGCATCCCCCTTGAGTCACCTAGCTCTTGGAAGGGATCCATCCCGTGACCCATTTCTGAGGCCGAAAATATAAATGTCGCACTTTGACCGAGGTACCTAGTGGTCAAATTTTTAGGACATCTACCCAGGTGGAAATTGTGGGATGTAATTGCACCTTGATCATATTTTGTGTGGCTATTGGGAAAGATCGTCATCTCTTTCGGGATATGCACCCTTTACACCTCATTATAACTGATTGTTTCATCCTTCACTAGTTACTCTTCCAGTGGCTTCATACCCCACAATTGAGTGCTATTGGAAGGTCCAATGCTATTTGAGAGGAAGGACATTACATGTTTTTGGGACATGAGCATTTGTTTTCTTTGTTCTCCCACGCGGACAAAATCCACCTACCCACATGTATGCTTATTTTCAATTGATTTGTGTATGATTCTCATTTGATTACATGTGATTGTGTGATATATTGTGAAGGTCCAAATTATACAAGTCTCTTGTTCATTTATTTCTCTCATCAACATTTTCACACATTCACTTTGCTAGTTGGACATCATAGGGACCCACAAAATCTCAATTGTTCCAGACGATTTCAAAATTTCCCTCCTAT
Source organism: Picea mariana (assembly GCA_032191745.1). NCBI lineage: Eukaryota > Viridiplantae > Streptophyta > Pinopsida > Pinales > Pinaceae > Picea > Picea mariana. The sequence continues at coordinate 32,362 of JASDQU010244886.1, forward strand.
CCTAGGAGTAGTTCCTAGTCTCTCCAACTCACCGGATGAACCATCTCACACCCATGTGAGTGATACTATTTTGGGATCAGATTTGATCGGTTCCAATTTACTTGGGTCTAATTCCCAAGGCCAACCATCTACTAACTCTCCTTTACAAGGAAATGAGGGGCAAACTTCTTCTCAGGGGGGAAGTACAACCCCACCCAACCCCCCTCAAGGGTCAGGTACACAACCTGCTCATACCATGGCTGGAACTGATCCTCCACTACCACTCCACATGCCATATTTGGCCTCCCTCAACATACTTGATTAGAGTAAACTCACAAACGACCCTATATTGCATGACCCCACATGGCCCACTATGCCTACCAAACTACCTTCAGAGATTCCCAAGTTTGAAGGAAAAGCGAGAAAAGATCTCGCCAACCATATCATGACCTTCCACTTATGGTGCTCTTCAAACAACATCATGAACGAATCTGTCCGTTTAAGGTTATTTCAACGCACACTCACAAGTCCATCAACAAATGGTATGTGGACGAAAAATCAAGGTCCCATGTGACTTTTGAATCCTTGGACAAAACACTTTTGACCTTCTTTCAACTACCAGTTCATCATGACAATGGTATAGAACTTCTCTCTGAATTTAAACAAACCTCAACCATGCATATCGCTGACCACATTCACGAATGACATCGATGACATAGTTTATGCAAAGCTGAAACCACCAAAGAAAAATGCCTCGATTGGTTTCTCAGATCACTCGTCTCTCTCCTTGCCAAAGATGTGGCCTCCACCTTCCCCCAAACTGAAGAGGAAGCTATCAACAAAGCTCAACAATATGACCTCATTTATGAATAGTCAGGTTACTTATACACAGTACTACCCGATGCCCCAAGACCCATACCATTCGGCCAGGAAAAACCTAGGATGTCTCACACAACGGATGGATTAATCGGTACCACAACACACCATAATCCATACATACAACCACCACCCATGTATGGTACATCACGATATTCTTCGATGTATGGAAGTCCATCTTCCTACCCCCTCCCCCTTACCAACATCCATATCCTATGTCTCCCCCTCCACCTATGAGTGGACCCTTTCCGACACCCATGATGTGCCCGACCTCTCAACCAAGTTCATGTACCCCCTCAAAATCATCTTATAACCTAGGCACCAGTGAAAGCGCTACGCCTTCCTATGCACCATACAGATCATTGCTGCAAAATAATCCATATTTTCCATTTCCTGGTCCTCCACAGCCAATTTATCCTCCACAAGGACACCCACACGTTGGGGTTAACTTTGTTCAACCCTCTCCCATTCAACAATTTCAAAATTTTGAACAATTGAATACGGAAAATCTGTCCCATCACCTGGATAATGCCAAAAAGAAAGGAAAAAACTGAAACAATAATAACCCAGGACCAGGGGTAAATAACCCCCAACAAAACCAACCTATTGGTGACAACTAGAACCAGGGTAACCAAAAACCCCAAGGGGGAAATAAAAAAAAAATCCAAAGGAGGAACAACAAAAACAACCTCCAAACGAACTTCCCTTGTGCCCTTTACAGTGAGGATGGTCTTTATACTCACCATTGTTTGCAAATTGTTGACTTCAAATGGATGAAAGATTCCATGAACCTGCCATGTCCTCCAGTGTTGCCTTCCCCTCAGCAGGCCCCACAACAGTATTTGCAACAACCACCCCCGACTGTGTTGCAAAACCCTATTCCACACCAAGGTATGATGAATACCTAGAAGAATATGAATCCTACCCCACCACGGATGGGACAATACCAAAACCCCAGGAATTCAGCAGATCACAATATCCTCCTCACTAGCGAAGAAGAAATTCTTCTACAAACGCGCAGTCGTCAATACAATGAACCCCATGAATCTACTCCCACCACTTCGAAAGTATCTCCAGCTATAGCCGGACAATCCTTGATGATTCCATGCCCTAACATTGAACCCCCCATTCATATTCCTGGCATCCCATTATGACAAAATGTCAACAACCCTCAGGCTAGGGAAGCACACAATTGCAGTCTGGTCGATGACATGGTGCAATCTCCGACAACCATGTCAGTATTGGAGGTCCTCCCAACCTATCCAAATCAACAGAAATCCTTACTTTTCGCCTTGGGGGCAGTCGACCCAGCTGATACTAGACTCATCACATTTGACCTAGATTGTGGAGAACCTCGTCTCCCCACTTTGGTATCTTTCTAGATACCGATCAAGATTCGGAAAATCACGGTTCATCGATGTATCATTGATGAAGGTGCATCCACATGCATCATGTCCAAAATTGTATGGAAGAAAATTGGCTTCCCTGAGCTAATACCATCCACCATCACGTTGAGAACCTATGATGGACGACCATCCTCTCCTGAAAGGCTCTGATGCAGGAGCATCACCAACAAAGAAAGCGCGAGTGAAGAACAACTGGATATACACCAACACACATTTTGAAGACATTTTGAATTTCAAAGGATGGCACATTAATGTAATATCTGAAAATATATGTTTTATTTTAATGTTTTGGGGATTGTAATATAGATCTTGAGTGTTGCTCTCATCTGACAGTTGTAGACATTTATTGTAATAAATGTATAGTAGGTACTAATATTTAATTCGATAAGACAACTTAGAGTTGTAGGGGGGAAACTCAAGAAGAATACCTCGTATGTATTGTATGATCATTCTCATTGTATGAGTAGAAGTTGTAGAGCAAGAGAGCATAAGAGAGTAGAGAAGAACAGAGATTGTAGAGTTGTATGAGTAGATAGTTGTTGCTATAGAAACCGTGTACAGAAGCACTTGGATTAATATAAGAATGCTTTGATCCAATTTCATGGTGTTTTATGGTTATTGTATGCATCTATTGAATGGTATGTTTACAGTCTATTTTCAGTCTCTGTTATGCATTGGTTTCAATGCCATGTATATGTGATTTCATGTTGAATGTATGAAGTCTGTGAGAGGGAGAGTATAAGTTTCAATTGTTTCTCTTCCTAAGAATTCCTGCAATGAGTGCAGTGAAGGTCCGCAAGGAGTGCATCGAAAAGTTTATGAGTTTTACCTTAGACAAGATCAGGAGAGGTAACGTTAGCTTATATAAGTAGGAGTGCAAGTATAGCACGGAGTCGTGCAAGGTGTGCACAGGCCGGGTTGAAGTCTTGGAATTTTCCAATCCAAGTGAGCGGTTGAAGAAATTTTGTTGCAAGGAGTGCACAGATTTGGAGTTGTTGAATAACCAGAGGTTATTGTGAAGTTGCAAGGAGTGTGTGTAGGATGCCTTAGTATCCTTGAGTTTGTAGCAAGGACCAAGCTCAGGAAGGATAGATATTTGGAGAGTTTAGAGGAAAGATGAGGGTTGAAGTCACCTCATGGAATCAAGTTCAGGAGGATTGACGCTGAGTCATTTAACGATGAGTCATTGAGAACCTGAATGAATAGTGGAAATTCTCGGAGGGAGGAGTGACGATATCCGTGGACCGTTAGATCCAGTGGAGTTGCAGGGAGATTAAGGTGAGAGTCTTTCAACACTCGCAAGCTCAGGAGAGATAGTAGCCATCATAAATAAAGGAGGAAGGAGAACCGTTGGTTTGGCACTCATGAATATCAAGAAGTCGGGAGCGTAGAGGAAGGTGTACTCAGAAGTTGTGAGTCATGAAATCCTGATGCAATCTGGACCGTTGGATCGTGGGGGAATTGGGACTGTTGATTGAGGTGAAGAAGTCGCGAGTTCAGATATCGGGAAAAGGGAGAAAAGCTACATTATGAGTTCTCGATACATGAAATCCCGATGCGCTTGGAGGTGGACCCCATGGTTTAACTGGAGGTCATATGGTAGAAGAATAAGGGAGGAGCTAGGAACCGTTAGCCTATTTCAAGGTTTTGAGAATAAGAGGAGTCGGGGTGACTCGAAGCGGAAGTCCCGAAATCGCAAAACACGAAGTTCCTTTATTAAGTCTGTGGTCACACCAGTGGTCATGTGGAGTGGAGGCTCGTGTCTAGTGCATGCAAGAGCAGGTGGAGCATAGAAAAGGACCTGTGGATTTGTTGTCGTGAAGGTTACAATGTGAACCAAGGAGCCATTTTTAGCTCATAGGAGTTGAATATCCAGAGACCACGAGGTCAGCAGACCCTGCTGAGGTAGGGGCTCTGCGTCAAGTGGTATCAAAGCTTACAACTATTTTTTTTCTGTAAAGATAAGACATAAGACAGTTGTGATTTTAATTCTGCGTGGACAGATTGAAACAATGCCACCAAGAAGGTGTTCGGAAAGAACTTTACCCGATCCACTATCGGAAAGGGAAATGAGACGACTTCGTGCTCGATTAGATGCTATGGAGACAACACAGAGATGAACACCTGATACTGGAGATATTAGTGAGGCTGGAAGTGAGAACGAAGAAGGAGCAGAAAAAGTTTTAGCCGAATATGCTGAAGAGGAACGTCTATTTAAAGTTGTTGCAAGGATAGGTGCCAGAGCAAAGTTGGACCTTCTGATGTATGAAGGAAACTTATATGTTGAGGAGCTGCTAGATTGGTTTAGAGCTCTGGATAAATACTTTGATTATGAGGATATTGAAGAAGATAAGAAGGTTAAGCATGCAGTCACTAGACTGAAAGGACATGCATCACTGTGGTGGGATGAACTGTAGGCTGACAGGTGTTGCAAGGGAAAACAAAGAATTAAAATATGGGATAGAATGGTAGCAAAGATGACAGCCAAATTCATACCCATAGAGTATCAAATCAATCTATTTCGAAGAATGCATAATTTGAGATAGAAAGGGATGACAGTGAAGGACTACACTGAGGAGTTTTACAGACTTAACATCAAAGATGGTCATCACAAGAGTGATGATGAAAAGGTCTCTAGATATATGAATGGCCTAAGATATGATATTCAAGATGATATGAGCATGGTGACAATCAAAAATGTGGAATATGCTTATCAAGTTTCTCTGAAGGCAGAAGAGAAATTGGCCCAAAAAAAAGGTTGAAAGGTTAGAGGTAGAAGTCGAAGTAGAGGCAAAGCAATCGCCCAAGACAGAGTACAAAAGCCCAAGGATGAATAGAAGAAACCTCATAACCACCCAGAAAGGGGAGGAAGCTCACAAGGAAGACAATATGCTGACATGAGTACTTTTCCTCGAGAAAGAGG
>JASDQU010244886.1:37570-48995 GCA_032191745.1 Picea mariana
TAGGAAAATATATGGAGGAGGTGAAGCTCACATTTCACAAGCGTAAAGGTGAAATGTTGAGGCAGAATATGCAGAAGGTGGAAGATCCTTGATGATGAGGAAAATTCTCTTAAAACGAGAGAAAGACATGGAGAATCCATTCCAGAGGAACAATTTGTTTAGAACTACTTGCAAGACCAAGGATAGGGTATGCAAGGTGATATTGGACAGTGGAAGCACAAATAATCTAGTATCCACATAAATGGTGGAGAAGATAGAATTGGAGATAGTTGCACATCCGATTCCATATAAAGTCTTGTGGTTGCAAAAAGGACATCAGGTAACAGTCACTAAATAGTGTTTAGTTGAATTTTAGATAGGGGGTTATAGAGATGAGATCTTATGTAATGTAATTCCCATGGATGTCTCTCATATTTTGTTGGGAAGGCCATGGCAATATGACATAAATGTTATTCATGATGGAAGAGAGAACACTTGTACCTTGGAGAAGAATGGTAGGACATAGATGTTGTTGCCAATTGAAGACAAGAAGGCAAAAGAAAAAACAAGCAATACTATACTTCTCATGAGTGGGAAGTAACTTCTGGATGAAGTCAAGAAATATCAAGAAATGTAGTTTGTTGTGGTTAGAAAACCTAGAGTCATCTTGAATAGTACCTCAATAGATGATCTACCTGAGGAAATTCAGGAATTGCTAGAGAATTTCACTGATATAGTGGTGGATGATTTACCTTGTTCATTTCCGCCCATCAAAAGTATAAGCCATCACATTGACCTTATACTAGGAGCGAGTTTACCAAACAAAGCCGCGTACAGATTGACGCCACAGGAGAATGAAGAAGTCAAGAAGAAAGTCCATGATATGATGGACAAAGGGTTGACTAGAGAAATCTTGAGTACATGCGCTACACAAAAAGTGTTAAGTCCGAAGAAGGATGGTGGATCGAGAATGTGTACAGACTCGAGGGCTATAAAAAAAATCACCATCGGGTATAGATTTCCTTTACCCAAGATGGATGACTTGATGGATTTCTTGAGTGGGGCAATGCTTTTTTCAAAAATTGATTTGAAAAGAGGATATCATCATATTATAATGAGGGAAGGTGATGAATGGAAGACAACATTCAAGACAAATGAAGGGTTGTATGAATGGCTTGTCATGCTATTTGGTTTGATGAATGCACCAAGTATTTTCATGAGATTGATGAACGAAATATTGAAAGATTTCATTGGAAAACTTGTAATTGTGTATCTTGATGATATACTGATCTTCAGTAAGACTGAAGAAGAACATTTGAGACATTTAACTTCAGTGATGAGGAGATTGCAGCAAGAAAAGTTGTTGATAAATATGAAGAAGTCATCTTTCATGAAGACATAGCTTATTTATTTGGGTTTTGTCATCTCTTTGAATGAGTTGAATATGGATCTAGAGAAGGTAAAAGAAATCAAAGAATGGCCATAGCCAAGAAATATCTTTGAAGTCAGAAGCTTCCATGGACTAGCCATTTTTTACGGGAAGTTCATTAGAAATTTTAGTGGAATTTGTGCGTCAATGATGGACACAATCAAGAAAATACATAAATATTTTCATTGGACAGAGGAAGAAAATAAAAGTTTCAAGTTGTTGAAATAAAAGATAATTGAAAAGCCAGTTCTGGTTCTGCTAGATTTCAGTAAAACATTTCAAGTGAGATGTGACGCAAGTGGATTTGTGAATGGAGAAGTCTTAAGTCAAGACAATAGAATAGTGACATACTTCAGTGAGAAGCTAATTGATGCCAAAAGCAATTATTCCACGTATGATAAAGAGTTTTAATTAGTCATACAAGCGCTGAAGAAATGGAGGCACTACCTGGTTCCAAAAGAGTTTGTTTTGTATAGCGACAACCAGGCCTTAGAGTTTATAAACAGACAGGAGAAATTGAACCAGAAACATGCAAAATGGGTTGAGTTCATGCAAAACTTTACTTTTTTTACAAAGCACATTTTTGGAAATGCTAACAAGGTCGTTGATGCATTGAGCAGGAAATGTTTGATTCTGCAAGAGTTTCGTGCGAAGACCTTAGGTTTTGATAGCCTTAAGGAAATGTATAGAGATGAATCAAATTTCAAGGATGCTTATGAAGCATGTGAAAATCATGTTCTAAGGGACATAAGCCAATGGATTGAATACTTGATTCTGGACAGACTGTTGTTTAAAGGAAATCAGTTGTGTATCCCAAAGAGTTCTATGAGAGGAAACCTTTTGAAGGAAAAATATAGTGTGGGATTGGATGGACATTTTGGCCATGATAAAAAATTTGTGCAACTGAACAGTCTGTATTATTGGCTAGGAATGAGGACAGATGTGCATAATTTTTTCAACAAATGTAGAATCTGCCAGCACACAAAGGGGAAAAGATAGAATACTAGGTTGTATCAACCATTTCCAATACCAGAGAGGTTGTGGGACGTGGTAAGCATGGATTTTGTGTTAGGAACAAGGAAACAAAGGGGTTGTGATTCCATATTTGTTGTAGTTGATAGATTTTCCAAAATGGCACATTTCATTCCATGTCGGAAAACCAATGATGCAACACACATTGCAAATCTATTTTCAAAGAAGTTGTTCGACTTCATGGTTTACCCAAGATTATTGTTTCAGACAAAGATACCAAATTTGTTGGTCATTTCTGGAGTACACTATGGAAGAAGCTGGGGATGAATGTATATTTTATCTTAGCATATCACCCTTAGATGGATGGATAGACTAAGGTAGTAAATCGAAGTTTGGGGGACTTATTGAGGAGTTTAGTAGCTGAACATCACAGTCAGTGGGATTAGATTCTGTCGCAAGTGAAATTTGCATATAATGACTCACCTAATAGGATCACAGGATAGAGCCCATTCCAGATAATGTATGGAATGCAGCTAAGAGGAGTATCCAAGTTGAGAGACTTAGAGAAGAAAGAGTTCAAAAGTTCTAGAGCATAATATTTTGCAGCATAAATGCAGGAGCTCCACAGTAAGATTAAAGAGCGATTGCAGAATTCCAACCAGGAATACAAGCGCAGAGAAGATCAACACATAAGAGAGCTTCAATTTGAAGTGGGATATTTAGTCTTAGCACATCTCAAAAAATAAAGGTTCCCAAGGGGAACATATAATAAGATAAAGATGAAGAATATAGGGTCGTGTAAGATTTTTAGGAAATTTGAGGCAAATGCTTATGAAATAGAATTTCCAGATGATGTGGGAATATCACCCATATTCAATGTAGCAGATTTGTATCCTTATAGAGCATATGAAAAAAAGGGGGTAGAGAATCAGAAGGAAATTCAGTGGTTCAAACAGATGCCTGTAGTTGAAAATTCGCAGCTGGAAAAGATCATTGATCAGAGAGTTGGCAAGAAGACTTGGAGGAAGACATATTTTGAGTATTTGGTAAAATGGAAAGGACACCTGATTGAGGATGCCAGTTGGGAAAGTGAAGTAGATATCCAGAAACATGAACAGACAGTGTAGGAGCTCATGGACAGGAGTCCATGAATTTTTCATCCAGAGGAGTATGATGCAGGACCATCGCCAGCAAAACAAGTGCTAGTGGAGAACAACTGGATATACACCAATGTGCATTTTGAAGACATTTTGAATTTCAAAGGATGGCGCATTAATGTAATATCTGAAAAGATATATTTTATTTTAATGTTTTGGGGATTGTAATACAGATCTTGAGCGTTGCTCTCATCTATCGGTTGTAGACATTTATTGTAATAAATGTAAAGTAGGTAGTAATATTTAATTCGATAAGATAGCTTAGATTTGTAGGGGGCAAACTCAATAAGACTCCCTCATATGTATTGTATGATCATTCTCATTGTACGAGTAGAAGCTGTAGAGAAAGAGAGCATAGGAGAGCAGAGAAGAACATAGATTGTAGAGTTGTATGAGCAGATAGTTGTTGCTATAGAAACTATGTATAGAAGCACTTGGATTAATATAAGAATGCTTTGATCCAATTTCATGGTGTTTTATGGTTACTGTATGTATCTATTGAATGGTATGTTTACAGTCTATTTTCAGTCTCTGTTATACATTGGTTTCAATGCCATGTATATGTGATTTCATGTTGAATGTATGAAGTCTGTGAGAGGGAGAGTATACATTTCAATTGTGTCTCTTCCTAAGAATTCCTGCAAGGAGTGCGTCAACAAGTTTCTGAATTTTACCTCAGACAAGCTCAGAAGAGGTAGCATTAGCTTATATAAGTAGGAATGCAAGTATAACATAGAGCCGTGCAAGGTGTGCACAGGCCAAGTCGAAGTTTTAGAATTTTCCAATCCAAGTTAACGGTTGAAGAACTTTTGTTGCAAGGAGTGCACAAATTTGGAGTTGTTGAATAACCAGAGGTTATTGTGAAGCCACAAGGAGCATGTGCAGGATGCCTTAGAATCCTTGAGTTTGCAGCAAGGACCAAGCTTAGGAAGGATAGAGATTTGGAGAGTTCAGAGGAAAGACAAGGGTTGAAGTCCCTCGTGGAATCAAGCTCAAGAGGATTGATGCCAAGTCATTTGACGAGGAGTCATTGAGAACCTGAATGGACAGTGGAAATTCTCAGAGGGAGGAGTGTCGATATCTATGGACCGTTAGATCCAGTGGAATTATAGGGAGATTAAGGCGAGAGTATTTCAACACTCGCAAGCTCAGGAGAGATAGTAGTTGTCATATCTAAAGGAGGAAGGAGAATCATTGATTTGGAACTCGTGAATATCAGGAAGTCGGGAGTCAGGAGTGTGGAGGAAGTTGTAACTCAGAAGTTGTGAGTCGCGAAATCTCAATGCGATCTGGACCATCGAATCATGGGGGAATCGGGACCGTTGATTGAGGTGAAGAAGTTGCGAGTTCAGATATCGGGAAAAGGGAGCAAAGATACATCATGAGTTCCTGATACATGAAATTCTGACACGCTCGGAGGTGGACCCCAAGGTTTAACTGGAGGTCATATGGTAGAATAATAAGGGAGGAGCTAGTAATTGTTAGCCTATTTCGAGGTTTCGAGAATCGAAGGAGTCAGGGTGACTTGAAGCGAAAGTCTAGAAATTGCAAAACACTTTTGTTAATTATGTGGTCACACCAGTGGTCATGTGGAGTGGAGGCTCGCGTCTAGTGCATGCAAGCACGGGCGAAGAATAGAAAATGCCCTGTGGATTTTTTGTCATGAAGGTTCCAGTGTGAACCAAGGAGCCATTTTTGACTCAAAGGAGTTGAATATCCATAGACCGGGAGGTCAGTAGACCATGCTAAGGTAGGGGCTCTGCATCAGTCTCTTTCAAAATGTCCCCGTTGAACTTGGGGGGAAAACCATCCTTATCAAAATTGAGGTTATCGATGCCTTGCTCGATTACAACATCTTGTTTGGATGTAGCTACATGTACGCTATGAAAGTTGTGGCCTCTTTTATGTTTCAAACAATGATGTTCCCCCACAACGGGAAGATCATCACCATCGACCAATTTTCACATTACAAGCCTAACCACTCCTCCAACATCGATAACATCTTACCTCTTGTCTGCACTAGGTCTGATGCATATCCACTCATGGATATGGCCCCCAGAATTTTCAAGGACCCATCTTTGCTGGGGGCATACCATGGACCACCACCGCTCATACATCCCTCAACACAAGTGTGTGTCATATCTTCCAATGGAACTAAAACTAGAGATACCATTCCTCCTGCAGAGGCTTCTCAACTCGCTGATGTCCCACTAGTGGAAGAAATCCTAACTCAGAAATCCCATGAGAACCCTACGACACCACTTATCCCTGATTTCACCCTCCCCCAGGGTCAAATCCCGATTTGGGAGACAATCCCCCAAGCCATTACTCAAATTCCCTTCTTCTACCCCCCACTGGGTTTATAATCTTTCCAGGTAGTTGCAATGCTTACCCTTCCCAACATGGTGCTCACCATTCCAGTATGGTATCTACACCTGACCGCGATGGTCCCTCAACCATCCCTCCCTCCCCAAACAAAGGGAATCCTGATGCAGATTCTAGTACTAACTTCGACCACACCTCCCTCACCCCCACTTGCTAGCACCACCGCGATAACTGGGGCCAAATGAAAGAAGAAATATCCCACCGCTCCACTTCCTCCTCAAGTTCAACCTCCTTGCACACTTTGCGAGAGAGTGGGACACCCCACCAATAGTTGTCCCTCTCTCCCCGAGTTATGCAACTTGATCCAACTCCCTCGAGAAACCACATTGCTCGTCACTTCACCAAGCACACCTAGTACTACCACCTCATACCCTACTATAGGTAGTAAAGGGTTGTGAACCAAATTCACATGTTCCATCTATTCAGAGTATGGCTACTACACTCATCATTGCCCTGTGTTACCTCAGTTTCAGCACACACTAACGATAGTACGCCAAATATTTCAGCAAGACTCCTCTCCACCCATGTCATCAAAAACCCATGTCACTGACATCCATTATGTCATGACCATAGTCAAAAAATGGTTGAGATGCCCCTGCTCTCTTTGTGACTCACTTGATCATTTCACATACCAGTGTCCTTCAATCATTGAATACATGCATCATCAAATGGCCCTTATTCAAAATCCTCCAACCACCCCACTTCCTGTGATGCAAGTGATTCCCCCTATTCCTTCTCTAGATATTGTTCACATCACCTCCCCTGAACTTGATTCACTTCCCATCCCTCCATGGTTTATGGATAGACTGTCTGAGGATTTCCCCCTAAATCCTCCCAATTCTGCAGTTCATTTCCCTCAGGAAATATTACCCCCCGACCACAGTTTACAACCCACAGTATCTAGACATTTGGTCTATGAAAAGTACACCATATCACCATAGTTGCGATACCCCCTCTACGTCTTCACCACCTGAAGACAATCACACGGTGACAGTCAGCAATGTTACTTCCCCAGATCCCCTATATTCTCTCATTTTTCACTACGACGAAGATATCCTAAAGGAACTAACTACTCCCAATTGCCCATGGAATGCACTCCATCATAGAGTGCTCTTTCTCTCATAGGAAGCCTTTGACCCTCCTAGCCAAGCCTCCATATGCGCAATCGAAACCAAGGATTTTATCCCATCATGGCACATAGAATGGTTCAATAAACCTATCCCTGCTCCTGATGATTTTGAAGAAGGAAACATGGCCAATGTTTCCCCCACTGTCAAAATTGATATTTCCCTCAAGCCAGGAATCATCGAAGAAATAACCATTGGTGTCGCATGCTCTCCTGAGGAACTCACCGCTTACAAAGCACTCTTTCCGGAATACTGGGATATTTTTTCCTGGTCATATACAAAGATGCCCGGCCTTGATCCTTCTATTGTTGAACATCGCATCGACACTTGGCTTGATGTCGCCCTAGTACATCAAAAGAAATGACCACTGCACCCATCCAAATCCGCGGCTTTCAAAGCCAAAATTGACAAACTACGCATTGCAGGGTTCATATACCCCATCACATACATGTTGTTGGGAATAAAAAATGTTGTATTTTCATCCACCTTTCCCTTCATCATTCTTCACATTTCATCACCCCATTAACCTTTCATGATACCATTTTCATAATTAAATATGGGTTAAACCTTATTATTTTCCAAATCATTTATTTTAGTATTAAAAGGGAATTTGTGATTAAATATTAGAAAATTGACATGTTTTCATATATATCTCAAAAATGTGTGAGATTTATCATGTGTAGGAATATGTGAAGGATTAATTTAAAAAGACTTCTTGAATATGTCCTTCGCCATTTCAAGATTTGAGGAGATAATTCAAGCCTATTTCAAGGAGAAGATCATGGAGATTTGGTTGTCATATCTTATCCAATATATATGAGAGATATGTGTGAGGATTTGAAGGGATTATATTTTGTAATAATGGGAAATGAGTTGAGAGAAAAGTAGATCTATAATTATGATATGCTTATCTTCTTTTCAAAGCTCTCATGTATAAAAGAGAGTGCCCTCTCTTCATGAGAGGGGGAAGAATTGTTATGATGTAGATTAGATTCATGAAAAGACTCTTTTTGTAAACCTACTTGTTGAAGATTAATGCAAGTTTGAATTTAGTAATCTTGTGTCTCTTAGAATTTAGCATCTCCTGATCTAAAAACTTCCACGTTGGCATCGGCAAGGGCCACTGATCTAGCTTGGTAAGCTCATTGTAAATTGCTAGTGTAGATTTTCATTTCATGTACCTATTATTTTGATTTCATGTTATTTTGTTTTTATTTCACTATTTGTTGCAAAGTGTGGAATGAAAGGATAGTTTGATCTCCATCTTTCACCATACATGATATTTAATGGATAATCTCGTTACACTTAGCTTTATTTTCCATAATTGATTAGGTTACACCTTGCTAACACATGCACAATCAATACCTCCATCTCTCACCCTACATGCACGTATAATGGAATGTTGTGAACGTGCAAAGTGTTAATTATTGTTAGTTTAGTTGCTCCAGGGGATAGAATCAAGGTTCATATTTTCCTTCCATGAGCCATTAATGAACAGGTCCATCACCTGAGTAAGAGTTTGAATCATATTTATTTTATGATTTTTTCCTTCCAGCTTTTGAATTGTGTGAAGATTGTCATTTTTAAAAGTGTGTTGGTTTCTAAATGGTTTTCTTATCTAAGATATACTAAACAGACATAGGACCTATCTGTTATCGGCACATATAGTGCATCAAATCTACTGATTATGAATCCCGGTTGATAATTTATGTTTGGTAATATATTATGCATATAATTGCACCAACATTTTGGTGCCATGGCTGGGGAGTTGTAAACGATAATAGGTAGCATTTGAATTAGATTGCTTTAATGATTTTGGATTGGTTTTATGGATGAACTAAGGGCGGAGAGAAGATGGTAAGACGGGAGGTAAGAACCTATGCATCCACTTTAGTGGGGTTGCTCGAAAGTTAGGTTGTCCTCTTCCTTTTATGCAGAAGTGTGTTTCTCCCTATTTTATGCAAAAGTGTGTTTTTATTTATGCAAATTTAGTTTTTATTTATGATGAGCTAACTTTTGCGAACCGATAACTTGGTGACAACAGGGTCCCAGTAATGCAAGGAGTTCAAGTTTGGTGTGTTTTATTTTTACAAATAGTTTTAATTTCTTAGTTTTAAAATTCAAATCTTTGATGATAAATCATTCCTTTTTCAATATGGTTTAACTATGAGTATAAGCTTGGAACAACTCACTCAGATCCTAGCAAAAGTCAGGATCTCCTCTTCTCTAGAAGAGGAGATCTTGACAACAACTGAAAGATTAATTACTCCTCCATAGGAAAACAAAGAAACAACATATAAGGAACCCCACACATTTGATGACGAACAATTATGCGAGCAGGAGATCGAGGGGGATAATGAGGAGTTGCGACACGATATGAGGAGTGAAAAGTATGCCTATGAAAGCATTATCGAACGATGGTTTCAAGCAGGTACTAGGTTAGACCCATTCAGTTTTTCTTTTTATTTTGTTAAATTACAGTTTCAACAGTTAATTTCGCATGGTCATATATATATTCGATTGTCATTTGCAAAATTCACAATGAACATATTCTTATTACTGTTGCGCTCATGGTTACATTGGCTATTTGATTACACGTAACAAATATCTAATGTTTAAATTAGCGTAGTGTAGGTAGGACTTTATTTTCAAGTTTTTAGAATAAGTATGCTCTCCTCCGCGCTTCGTGCGATTGCGAGGATCAGAAAGTAGAATGACTATGAAGTTTCAGGAATGATAAATTGTTGATAATGAAAAAAATTCTCAATCCAATTGTTCAGTGTCAATTTCAAAGCATATATCTCCATTTGTTGAACAAACAAATTTCTTTAATGGTTTAAATTTCTCTTTTAAATCTAGAAAGAAAACAAAATTAAATCAAAAACTAAAAAAAACTTGTTTCTTTGTATTAAACTAGTCTTCTAATTTTATTTTTATGCAAATAAAAACAAAATCTTTACAAAAATAAAAATAATAAATAAAATAATAAAGAGATTTTCGACAAAGCCCAATAGTCAGCGCCATGTGTCTTGTTCTTTGACGAGCTTGATTCTACAGCTACACAGCCAGGGATTAGTGTCGACGATGTAGGTGGTGCGACCGACAGAGTTCTCAATCAGTTGTTAACAGAGATGGATGGGATGACAACCAAGAAAACTATTTTCATCATTGGGACTACAAATAGGCCAGATATCATTGATCCTGCATTGCTAAGGCCTGGTCGGCTTGCAAATATGCCATTTGAGAAAACATCAAGAAGGATATTGAATGTGAAAGGAAGAGAAAATATAATCCTGAATCTATGGATGACGATGATAGTGAGGAGGTATCTGAAATAAAAGCTACTTCTCACTTTGAGGAGTCCATGAAATATGCCCGAAGGAGTGTCAATGATGCTGATATCCGAAAATATTAAGCATTTGCACAGACGTTGCACCAGTCTCGAGGTTTTGGTTCTGAATTTCGATTTGCAGACAGGCCAACTACTACAGCGGGGGCTGGGGCTTCAAATCCATTTACTTCATAAGACACTTATGAATCATTTGATCATATCCTCCATGTTCATTGTGTCCTCTGCGATAGAGGAGGCATTTTCTCCTTCCCTTGGAATGGAGGTCAGGGAGCTTCCTTGTCCTTCATTCCTGCAATGGCTGCATCACTCTCTACCTGTATCGTTGCGTATATCGCTTGCCGTCTTGCTTACGTTTTCTTATGAAGGCGCACGAGATGAGGGCGCACGATTCAAAGGATGAAGGCAGATCTAGAATGACTGACGGGATATAGGTGCACGATTCAAAGGCGCTCGATTCAACAGCCTTGTTGGAATGAATGCGCAGGTAAGTGCATGTCAAGAGGGATCGACAAGGTAAGAAGATCCCAGCATACCCCCAGAAATCCAGTTTTTGATTCATGATTATCTCCTCGCATCCGTTTATATCCAACCCAATACAGAGATTTTCTTCTGCAGAGGTTGAAAATTCTGTTTATATCGAAGCGGCCCACGTTTATAGTTCCAAGCCAACATATTTAGATGGGATAATTATAATGGTCGGTGTTTGCATTTATCTGGTAGTTTTTGGCAATCAATGAAGGTTTGTTTTGGCGGTATTATCTCATCCCTCACGCCTTATATCTAAAATTAGTGTTACGAGTTTGCCAACCCTCGTGTTATCAACGCCTGGTTGATTGGGATAATTTTGTTGTGGATATGGTATATTGATGTGGATTGGTACACTGGTACATTCTACTCTATTTAACCCTTGAACAGAGCCAAAACACCATTTATGATATTGTTGTGTAAAGACTAACAGATCCAATTATGCTAGTGAGATTCAGAGTGCGTTTCACCTTCTCTGTTAACGCTACAGGTCCATACC
>JASDQU010244886.1:51344-62806 GCA_032191745.1 Picea mariana
AATTCCTTACATGCTAGAGTGAATGAATTTGGAAAAATCCCTCACCATGCTCCCTTTCCTTTTCACTTCTATGACTCATGCCACATTGCATGAGGACATGCAACCAATTCAGTTGGGGTGGGGTGGGAGGGGGTGGGACGAACTATATCCGCTATCATCACTCCATTTTTTTCACTTACCATTTGCAGAAATTTGTGATTTATGCGGGAGATATTCTTGAAGTAAAGCTAAATCTGGTAAGGGAGTGAGGGATACTTTTACAAGGGCTACTAAATTTGTTGCAGGTGGAGTAACAAGGATTGAATTAGAAAATGTATTATATAAATTTAATATATACATCCTTGGTACTATTAGCTCACATCTAGATACAATAAATATTAAAAAGAAACAAGAAGAAGAAAACACAACCCTAACTATTTTTTTTGCTCAATGTAGGAAGAAACATCCTTTAAGAGAGTGTTCATTAAACAACATAAAAATTTGTACTATTTGCGTAGATGACCATGACACAGAGAAATACCCCTCACTACGAGGACTTCAAGCTATCTATCGAGGAATAAATGGGACAGTTGATCCATCTTTTCAAGCTACATAAAAGAGGCCTTGGAAACCACGAGAACAAGGTATGTCACACGACCCCTTGTCACAGTTTTATGCATCTTATAATTATTACCTTCAACAATGGAATACTCATATTACCTGGAAACCATGGACTCAACATCCTACTCAAAACCATGTTTGGAAACAAAGATGGCAAGGGAATGCTTATAGAAATTTGGCCCCACAATAGTTTTCAATGCCTTATTCAACTTATCCACAATATTCCTCACATATGCCACCACCTTACCCTGCAATGCAATCACAAATGAGTCTACTGCAATCATCAATTCCTCAACTACCATAACAATTACACTTTCCTACAAATCAAAATCCTCCTAGAACAACACAATTACCTACTCATTTGGTTCCCAACCCAAATAATAGAACAACTCATCATGTAGTCAATGTTGAGTTATAGACCTTTCCAACTCATTTGATCACTCTGGTACCTTTGCAAGATATACACCTGATATTTGGAAAGGTTCTTCAGAAGAAAGATCCTATCATTTTCATTGAAGAATGAATTGAAGTGGAGGAAACTCTTGACCAAACAACCAAGGATGATCCACCTAAAGATAGTATTGTTCCCACTACATGGACATATTCTAGTTTACATTCAGAGAAATCACAGGCACCCAAAATGCCTCCCTACCCAAAAAGGATGGCCTTAGAGAACCTGTTGTTCAACCTGAATTTGACTTGGAAATAGAACTAAGAAATGTCTATGTGAAAATCCCTTATTACAAGCAATAAAATATGTTCCTATTTATGAAAATACTAGAAGATAATTATGTATTGAAAATCTTGGAATAAGAAGAAAATACCCCCTGACAATTCAAGTTATAGGTTAATTAGTTGAACTAATGTCTAGAAGACATATAATGGAAAAGTATATTGATCCCTGAAAACTTGTAGTCATTGTTTACATCAACAATGTTCCCATAGAAAACACTCTAATTGACCTGGGGGCTGCAATAAAACATTATGACTATTAAGACTATGAAAATTTTACAATTGGATAGTCTTTGACCTACACCTACAGTGATTGAACTAGATGATAGATCACGAATTAAGCATGTTGGTGTTCTAGATGATGTCATTGTAACCTTAGACTCATGATAATACCCTGTGGATTTCTTGGTTACTCAACCCAAGACTACCATGGATGGTCACACCTTAATCCTCAAGATACCTTGGCTAGCTATAACCAATGCCTTCATTGGTTGTAGATCCAGAAAAGTGACTATATCAAATGGGGCATCCATGAAGCAATGTATCCTCTAGTGTAATACGCCAACTTTATCCTCAGATTGTAAATATATTGTATATGTGATACTTAGGCTGGTGAGTCAGTATGTATGGGTTAGAGTCCCTGCAAAGATGAAAAAAAACTAGAGAGCCTATATTATAAAGTGTATATATGCACTAATTAATAAAATAATACCATGACTACAGACCAGGGGATGAAAAGAGTATGGGGGGCTAAGACTCCACGAGTAGGAAAGTGGGATAAGGGCTAGGTAAAGGGATCTGAAGCCAAGGAGGCTAACAAAATATAGTATAATAATTACCTAGGCATTTATATTATTATATTGTATAACAATATAATATAAAAGGACATAAGCATATATAAAAAGGGGGAATTGGGGTTAATTCTCCATTCATTCACTCATTCTATCCTACTATCCATACCTTCCTGCATCCACCATTCGTACACGTACTTAGAAGATTTGGTGGTTGATTATACCAAGGTATTCCTTAGAGGTTTGGGCTGAAGAGGCGAGTTGTCAAGCCCATGTTCTACTGAAGAGGCAAGTTGTTAGGCTCATGTGCTATTAAATAAGTGGGTTGTTAGGACCGTGAGCATTCTCTCCAAGTGAGATAACTATTGGGAATTGTTTTCCCAAGGTGCCAAGCTACAAATACTGGGCTCTGAGACTTTGTGTCTGAACTATTGTTGAATCCCCGCAAGGGAAGTGGGGCAACTGAATGACTGTTGACTAGAGAAGGGGCACACTTCCTGGGGTGGGACATGCATGTGGTGAATGAGATTAGGTTGTAGGATATTTTCTAGAGTTGGCACCTGAGTCTGAGATTTTTTTATATTTGAGAGACCTTAGCCTGGTTTAGAATTCCATTCCCCAAGTTGATTCATAGCCTCAACTCAGGGGTGATCCACTATTGAGAGTTTATTAGCAATGATATCTAAGGCATGGTGGAACGTCGTACGTATGCATCCAGTCGGTGGATTTTTAAGAGATAAGTACTATGTTCCCGTGTTTATGTTAGATTCTATGTTGTATGGTTTATGTTGTGAATTATACAATGATTTTTCTATGGCTTGGTATGTTATCTGGAATATTTGATTTAAATGTGGATGTTATGGTGAATGTTAGGCGAAATTGGTGAAATTTTCCAGTTCCCTTCCATCCCAGTAGGCAGTGGAGTGGCCATGTACACCACAATGTGGGATCATAGATCAAGGTTCAAATATTGGACCTTCATGAGCCAAAGACAAATTATAGAGATGAAATTGTTAGTAGGAGGTGAAATTTTTAGCAAGTCTGCAACTTGTTTGAAAACAATTCTTTGCATCTACATCACACCCATGAGGAAAAGAGACATCATGTGGATAGCGTGCTTAAGATATTAAATCAATTAAAAATATATTGACAATATGGCATACACCATATCCATGAAAATTCTCCACAACTCTCTTTACCAAATAGCTTGTCATTCTAATTCCATCTTTTCTCCCTTCAATGCAAAACCAATGTGAAAGAGAGCAGGACAACAAATCCATACCTCAAACATGAGTTTACCCCATCATTTAGGAATTCCATAGTTAATAAAAAATTGTGTGGCTCAATGTTAGAGGAAGAAGAAAATATGCTCATGTTCAGTCATAGAGTCGAGGCCATTAACATTCACACTAACTCTAAGATGACTGATCTTCTTCCATCATTTCATTCTAGAAAGAGTTCTCATGGAAGTGACATTGGGAAACTCAATGAAGTACTTCACATATTACAGACAAAGGACATTCTCGTAAAATTCTCCACTTATGTTTTTCTTTTGCAGGTCTGCTTAAATAATAAGTCTTCATCCCAAGGGAAATTAGTCCATCCTCACATTAATCAAACACAATTGATGTATATCAAGTGTGAAAATATGAAATATTCCCCCAAAGTGTTTGAAAAAATTCCCAAACGAAATGTCATCTCGTGGACTTCCATGATTTCAACTTGTGCGAGCCATGGATTTGTCGAGGAGGCATTGAAACTTTTTTTCCAAATGCAACGAACATGTGTTCAACCCAATCAGTTTAGTTATTCAATAATTCTCCTTGCTTGTCAGAAATTGACATATCTAGAACATGGGAAAGAGATCCATGGGGATATCATTAAAATGGGTTTCATTTTGACGTTTTTGTGGGGAGTTCCCTTGTGGACATGTATGGAAAATCCATACATTTAGAGGATACACGCAAAATGTTTGACAAAATGTATCACATGAATGTTGTTTCATGGACCACCATTGTTGGAAGGTATGTTGAGAAGGGTCATGTCGATGAGGCTTTGAATTTCTTTAGGAGGATGCTACTTGCAGGATTTGAACTCGATGTTGTCACCATTGTCGGTGTGCTCTAGGTATGTGGCCAGATTACAAATCTACAAAGAGGAAAGGAAATTTACAATTATGTAATCAGAAGGGGACTTGATTAACATTTCCTTGTAGGATATGCTCATACATACAACATCCATCTCATAGATAAAACATCCATTCAAGTACAATTTGAAGGGCATTTCCAATTATCTGAGCCTTCATATCAGGCTTGCTTTCTTTTAAATGTGTTTTTATGAGGTATATTTTTCCTTCAATCTCTAGTGATAGCGAGATGTTAGTTCTCTGCAGGAAATTATTTAGCTTCTTCGATTTAAATACAAGGAGTCATTTGTACTAAGGTAATTTTGGGTTCTTAATCTCTTCCTAGTTTAAAGGCTTTGTAGTCTATGCACATTTTCTCTTAAATTTGTTAATAAAGCTTTGACAGAAGGAACTATTGGAAGTTACATTGGGTAGTATGGCTCTTGTTTACCACTATATGAGATGTTGAAACTTTAAAAACTTATTTTGGATGAATACCTTTGGGTTTTCAATTCACTATTCCATCCATTTCCCTTTCTTATTTATTTTTCATTTTCCATCCTTAATATTTAGTTCTTGTTGTTTGTGTGGAGTATGAGAAAACCAAAATTTTATGAGGCTACATTCTTCGAGAGACTATGAAATATAATGACGTAATTTCTAATATAAGGTAATGAGGTAGAACTTAATTTACTTATCACATATTGATCATGAAGATATAGAACAATGTGTTCAGGTTGTTGATTATCGTGTTTGGGATCCAAGGAAAAGTCTACTCTAATCCCATTTCATAATTATCATGCTGGATCTGGTCCCTCAGTATTTTAGCCTCGATTTCCTCTCTATAGGACAAAGAAGAAGCCATCAAAAGATAGAGGAAAAAATACATCTTTTTCCTAAGGTTTAAACCCTTTTAGAGCCCTTTTTGGCATCCTCGTAGGAAACCTAGTAGACAAAAAGAGAGGCCCTCATTGGTCACTAGTGGCTCAAAAAGAGAGGCCCTTGCTGGTCACTAGTGGCTCAAAAACAAAGGCCCTTGCTGGTCACTAGTGGCTCAACAAGCAAGGTCCTCGCTGGTCACTAGTGGCTCAAGAAGCAAGACACTGCTAAACTTCTAGAATCATTGAGTTACGAGGTGATAAGAGAGGGATGAGTTGGATATTCATGGAAAAGGACTAGGAACTCACATCATTCAAGTCTATAGTGGCATATAGAAAATCTAGAAGCCTCTCCCAAGCCTCCTCCAATATCTATATAACAAAGGAAATCCTTGGGAAAGAGGAAGGAAGAATTCAATGGCATTTTTATGTTTTCCAACTATAGAGGTATCCATTATCACAACCAGAAGTTAGTGAGCCTATCCTAACCAAGAAGATGCAAGGAGAGGAAAGGAGAAAGGAATCAAAGGAGGATGCATCTTCATCAAGTTTAGGTATGATTTGGTATGTATTCTCCATGTTTTATTAATAGATCACTTGGTTTTCCCCTCATATCATTTGTGTTCATTGATTGAATAATATATATGATTTATTCCTTTATAAGTCTAATTAAAATTAGATCGGATCTATGATTATAATCCCTAATAGAGAAGAAGAGAAGGGTTTTTTTGTCTTTTGTATACATGAATCAAGTTGTGGAGCTTGGAGATGGAGTTTCGGGACTACAACAACTAGGAAATACGAAGGACCACCTCAAGAAAGGTATGCAAATCCTACCTACTATTTAGGATAATTGTGAATCCATGTGTTTGGATCTATATCTAGGAAAATAATAAGGAATCTACTCCCTCTCTGTCTAGGATTAGTAGGCTAATCCCAGGGAGATTTTGTTGTGTATCCAACAACATCCCTGTGAGCAAATATCCCATAACAGATTGGCGACTCCACTGGGGAAGAATTCTTCTCTATTTGAGTATCTTTGACTACCTGTTCCTCTAATTGTTGGGATTTGGATTTGATTTTTCTTCCATTTAGTCATCCCAAGGTATAGATCTAGTAGATCTAATAGGTCTGATCCATATCTGGAAGATCTGCAATAGATCCATTTTTTTTTTCAAAAAGAAAAATTTTGCAGGTCTTCACGTGTTGCACTATAAGTGTCCCGTGAGGTCCCCTCACAAGTTGACAAGACTTTGTCCCATGAGGCCCTGTAAAAACTGTAGAATTGCAGATCAAATCCCTAGCTCATGGTTGTAGGTCTTCCCTCTAATCCAGAGTGTGTTGCAGTGATATTTTCTTTCCTAGTTTGGTCTATGTTTGAATATTTGATTGTCACATAAATTGCTTTAAAAAAAAAGTTTTCTTGAGTACAATTGTGTGAATTGATTTCTACTTCTTGGATAGTGCTCTTTTCTATTTGAGAACTTTAGTAAATTTGTGCCGAGAATCCAACAAAAATAAATAGATTTAGTTGTTCTTGTCATTGGTTGTTCTACTTTTCCTTGTATGACCATTGCTCATCACTATATTTACCCCTCCTAGGTGAGTTTTGGGTGTGATTTCAAGAGTGACATTGGAGTGGGATGATCCAACCTCATTCCCAATATCCTACAACCCATGTGTTTTTTGTTTGTTGTTGGTTTCCTTTTTCCTTTTTCATTCTTGTTTAGATCAGGAATTGTTTACATTTCAATTGGAAACATTACACAAAAAGACAAAATATTTATTGCATGCTATATTTTCTTTTGAAGAATTAGTGTACACATGCATTAGAAGAATTGGTTGGTATCAGATATATTTTTTTTGTTGGTTTCTTCGTGTGTGTGAGATTTTATTTCTGAAATTTGAAAAGAAAAAGAAAAACCTCTCTCCCTCCCATAACTAGTGTTCATCGAAGTGAAAAAATTTCATTAGCATACTTTCATTGCTTGGTTTGGTAAATAGTCATCACATCATTAAATTTTCATCCATTACCTTTGGATCTAGGAAAAAAACCCTAAAAAAGAAGCGCTTAATCTAAAATCAATTAGACATTTTACTTTTGATAGTAAAACAACATTAGATAGGCTTAGGGCCTTGGAATAGGATTGGAGAGTAAAATATCCAAGGCCACAAAATGAAACCTAGAAGTTATTAAAGAGAGTTAAAATCCATTCTTGTTGTTAGATCCCGGGCCTACACCTCTTCCTTCTATTCCTCAAACTAGCCCATTCATCTATTAACCTAGCTTCTATTTAGTTTTTCTTCAATGGTGTGTTGAGTCATTTCAATTGGTTTTCATCTTCCTATTTGTTTTTCATCATTTCCTTGCTCTTTTTAAGGTTAGTACAAGTCATGATTTGAATTAAATGAGTCATATCACCATGATTACATCATTGTTGGATTGCAAACATGTTAATTTAGTCCTATTGGTACAAAAAGACATTGATTGCAAGAATGCCCCCATTCTTGCAAACAATAGAACATGCGTTATTTTATGAGTTTTAACATTGCAAAAATATTTAAAAGTTTGAATAACAATGTGTTGGCACCTCACATGCATTTGCATCTCCCTATGCACTCGAGATCATGAGCATTTCCACCAGTTCATTCATAATTGCAAATTTCATGCTAACATCATGCATGTTATATCCTCAAGTTGTTATTATTGTAGGGTTGTGTGTGGTAATTATTACAACTGGTAATTAAGCCTGATACAACGCATACTTTTGATCACCTCTCTCTATAGAATCAGTTGAATAATAATGATGTCACCTTGAAAGTGATGGAAATTGAACAGAACTAAGCCAAAGGGGATCAAAATATTCGAGGACATACCAAATGTTAGTGACATATTTATCATGGGTTCATTAAAATATTGGTTCTATTTTCTTTAAGTGAATTGGACATGCCCTTGATGGATTTTCTAGTGTATTTAGGGTTACAGGAACAGAAAGAAATTGAACAACAATCAGAAGAGCAGAAGGTGAAGTTCCCTAGGCAGTTAAGGTTTCCACAAAACTTGGGAGTTCGTCCAAAGCAACCCAACATGCCAAAGAAAATACCTTACCTAAAAAAAAAGCACCAGATCAAACAAGGAAAGATCCAACATTCCAGAAAAAGACGGATAGAAGTTCACAGTTAAAGATACATTCCGGGAAGGGAAACTTGGGCTCCATTTCTGATCAAACCATAGCAAATCTTCAAAAAATGTTTAAAACCCACTTCAGGAATGGGGTGATTTATCCCATACCAGGCAGTTTGTGAAATTTATCAATGGTTTGGGAGAAATCTGAATCTGATCAAAACAAATCTTTTTGAGAAATTTCTAGATTTCATAGGTGGCAAAGCATCCCAAATTCTACACATTTGATCAAGAAGCTACAGGATTCCAGGACTTGATTTGGTAGTACATGGAAACATGGAATATGGTTGAATAATAATAAGTGCATCAAGTGGCACAAAATCATGTAATAGAGGAGAATATCACGAAGGTTAAGTGCTAGATTTGACACTATTGTGTATCTCTACTATCCAACCATTTATTTGGGAGAAATTCAGCATGGAGTGTCCGCATGGGAATTTAAATGCCAAATGAAAGTATCCATTTTCTCTAGAAGGTTGGATTGGTGGTCAATTAAATCCAGTTTTAGGAATAATCGATCATCATTTCAAGGGACAAAACACAGGTGGCAGAGAATTTTAAGGAAAAATCAATAGTCGACAAAGATCAATCAAACAATCTCCATATTTTATGGTAGCATTTCAACATATATCTCATATTTCAAGAAGTCAATTTCATATTTGGAGGAAGGACCTAGATTTTCAGGCATGAAATCAACAATTCAAATATTGATTCGATCATATCCATATCTCCTACTTCATTTAGGTGTTTTTAGTCTTTTTTGTTATGGTAATAATCCCAAAGGTTTATGCCAAGTCACTAAATGTAATCTCAATTGTAATGACAACTATTTACTAGATTTTAGAATATGAGATTTAAGACCGAGTCCCTTATTTCTATGTATAAATATACTTCTTTAAAATAAAAGGGGAGTTATGAACTGACACATCAACCCAACTCTACTCAATTTGAAGAAACACCAGAAAAATTACTTGTTCTTAAAGGAGATTATCTAAATGTCTATTGCTGTCAAGAAGAAAAGGAATTTGAAACTTGTGCCAACTTGATCTATCACTATGCAAGGTTTATCTCTAGATTATTGGTGTGCATGGGCATCAATGTAGAGTCAACAATCGGTTACAATTTATGAAGACTCTTGTTATGGAACTCTTCCACTTCAATTATCAACAATAGTTCCAATTTTCCCCTGTTTTAGTCACTATCGTTAAACATAGTTTATGAACAGAGGGAGGTGAATTTAAAAAAAACGAAAGATTTTTTTGTGGGGAATGGGCCGATTCATAAAAACCTCTTTCATTTTTTACACGGGTTTCATGATTTGGAATATTCGAATGAATCTTTACATCCCATATTTCAGGATTTAAATATTGAATGATTTCTTGTTTTTCTCATTGTCTTCAAGTGTCATTTCTAAAAGACTGAAGATGAATTTTTTAAAACCAAAAGATGTGTTGGCTATGACGGGCCCATGCACAAATAAATCTCTCAGTTTTTATACATATATCATGGTTTTGGAGATAAGAAGGGATATTTTGACCCTATTTTTCAAACATTCGCCATATTTATTTTTCTAAAATAACTCATAGACAACATTCAATGAACCACCTCATCAATTCTACTTGGAGATCTAATAGAGGTATTCAAAACCTCTCTTGATGGGGATAAATAGATGGATATTTGAATGTAAAAGGGTTTAGGTTTTGGAGGGATCAAGCATAAGGATTTTCCTAGGCCTTGAAGCATAAAACTGTTAAGTTTCCCACCTGGTGAATATAATTTTTAGTGACAGACTATGTTTTCTCAAATCTTGTGTGTCTTATTATCTTATCTATATGCAAATTGAAATGAATGCAAAGTGTTGTTTCTTTTCCTTTCAAGTATTGTCTCAATGAACTGTTTATTGTCATGCAACCTGATCTCAACTAGTGTTTCAGTGAATAATTTATTGTAATACAACCTGTTTGGATGATTTGTGTCCATGTACATGCTTTGGATTTGAAATATTATTTCAAGTCTGAAATTTCATACAACACGTAACAAATTGAATGTTTGTTTGTATTTCATTTGTTTTATTCTTCATATCTTTATCTGCTCACCAAAATTCATGCCACCAACTAAGGAAATCCTTATAGTGATATTGTTGTACACTTCAACTAGATCCCTATCCTTGGAAACCTATCTGTCAACTGACCAACAAAATTAATTCATAACAACCAACCATTCCAACACTTGAGGTGGCCTAGCTCTTCCCTTTAGCAGTCAGGCGCAGACCTTGGGACCAACATCTTCTGGTGTTTTTTTCGGGGAACGGAGTAATGAAGTAATATTTCCCTGGGATAACGACAACGATCAAATATGGTTTTTGATGGTGAATAAATTCCAGACACATTCAGAAAGAAGATCATTCACTCGACGAATCCATGTTTAAAGAATCCAGTGATGACTCCACAGTTTCAAGAAGTCATATTTTCAGATGGAAGCCATCTTGCTCAGAGGTTTTCTCCTCTTAATTTCTCTGTTGTTCCTAGTTTTCCAAATGTTGTTCCTACTATAGATGAGTGGGGTGATTATTTTCTCATATTTAGAGAAGATAAAGAAGATAACCATGCAGATCATTTGCTTGAATTCCA
The DNA here is from genome assembly GCA_032191745.1 of Picea mariana. Lineage (NCBI taxonomy): Eukaryota > Viridiplantae > Streptophyta > Pinopsida > Pinales > Pinaceae > Picea > Picea mariana. The sequence continues at coordinate 62,285 of JASDQU010244886.1, forward strand.
TGAAGTCATGCATTAGTTGGGTATACATAATGAGGAGGTATTGGTTTTTTTTAGATCTTTTTTCGGCCGGGTATTTCCTTTATTTTGATAGTATGGATAAGAGTAATTCCCTAGTATTTCCTTTGGTCTTCCTAGGGAGTTCTGAAAAATGCACTAGGACTTTGATTTCTGTCTTTTTTTCTGGTTAATGAAAATGTTCATGTACTCACTAGAGGGAGAGGCACATGAATGGTTCAGATCCTTATCACCTTCTAATATATCTTCTTTAAAAGATTTTCATGTTTCCTTTCATAATCATTGCAAGAAATATTTTTCGACTGACCTACTTTTTGAACATTGTTTTGAATAATTTGGATCTTGTATTCAACATTCAATTATTAGTTATTCTAGTAGTGAAAATGAAAGGGATATTTCCGTTGAAGAAGTGGATGACGATTCAGTTACATATGAGTCTTATTCTAATTCTATTATCCAGAAAGTTGATGTTGGGTATTACATTAATGATGAAATTAATTATAACAA
>JASDQU010244886.1:105713-118600 GCA_032191745.1 Picea mariana
CGAACTATCAATTGGAATGAACTCATCATTACCTACACATGTATTATCAACCAATATTTTCTTTCTTCTATCCAGAAATATCACTCTGTCTTCCCCATCAAAGCTTTTTTGTAATTTCTCATTATGTAGCTACTTTAGCCTGCAACTTTCTTGTTGTAATATCTAACAGTTCCTGAAGTGTTCTCAACTTCATGAGTTAGCAATACTCACATCATTTCAGTTGTTAGCATAATTATTTCTATGTTATATAATATATTCATGCATTCACCAGAATGCATTCACTAATTCCACTTGTAATATTTTTAATAGCTCCAAAACTGATCTTGGAATTGTAACAACAACAGTCCAATCACCTTCAACTAGTGTTCATATTAAATATAATGCATCTATCCTTATTTATGTATTTTTAGCGCCACATGATTTTCATAATGCAGTAATTAATTACTAAATAAAAATAACAATCAATGTGCCCATGCCCATGGCCACATCTACACAATGCATTCATGCATTGGCTACATAATACCACATAACTATGTCATGCATTCCACCACGATGAGTTGGAAGGTCTGGCCATTGACTCAACACATCATCCACACACTTCCTACTGCTTGCCTAACTATTTGGATACCTTCCTTTTCAACCCAAACACAACACCAAGAATATAATTCTTAAGTTCTCTTCAGTGTCGACAAAGAGGTTGCAGTCCAAACATCAGATATATAGTAGATACCATTGATCACTCACATAACACTATAGCCCTTCCATATCCAACCATATTATGGTCTCACACATGACTAGCTCTATGGATATTCACTGTTATAGTAGGAGTATGTCTCCTGAATTAACCCGGTTATGATCCCATAACCAATCATAACATAATATGAAACTAACATTTTATTTAAATGCATTCTAGCATCAACACCACTTACATACTCTAGGCCTTTGGCCATTACATATCAATTTATATACTGAAAATTAACTAAGGGAATTCTTACCTCAATCCCCTTCAACATGTATGCATCAACAACAACTAACTGCATACTTGCCTGGTCGTTATCACCCTACTTGTTTCTATCTGACCAACTGATATTTGTAGAAGCTCACAGACTTCCTTCTTCATCATTTTGATCACCATTCCTGCCACCCTCATGGGTCTTCACATAGATGGAAATCATAAGCAACAACAACATCCACATCTTTAACCATGCTATATCATTTTCCCTTGAATACATAATCCATCATTAATCATACTCAAACATAATTTCATAATAATAGACTATTCTAGGTTCACAAGCATGTTATATGCATATCCAAGCATGTTATGTACATATGGAAAATTACATAGCCATATGCACCAAGCACTCACTGTTAGCATGCCTACTAATGCATATGCATTTTAACTTCATTGTATGCCTCACACACTCTAGTGCATTTTCGTTTTAATTCACTTGTCCATTTATCTATTTATGTTGTAGTTGGTTGTCCTTGAATTTCTTCAGATCCTTGTTGCCTTGCGTGCTCCCATTTTTCTCATATGCACTATGGTTTCCTAGTCTGAATACTTTCCATCCAAGTTCCACTTGACCATTCTGCAATCCAACCAATGTACTCAAATTGCGACAACTCCCCTTGGGTAGTCATGCCCAATTTACCTTTATGAGACATTCCAGTACCCTGAAATGAAGTAGCTCAAACATTCCATCATTCTACTACAACATTCTTGAATCAAATTATGTTACTCCTTAGTTGTCCATTAGATTACTTCATTAACATTTCCCTGTGAAACATATATTTCACACTTAATACGATTCCCCAATGGAAGTCCATTTCACTCAGTGACACTTTTCAAGTGAGAGAGCATTCCAATTCCTCTACATTGGCATCCTTCTTTCACTGTGAACTCTGATATCAGAGGTGGATTTCTTTCACACTTAATCTTTTCAACTATCTACACATTTCTACCTTCAAGGCTATGCCCTTCAATGACATTTTTAACCTGCTAGCTTCATATCCTATGTGAGGATTCTTTCTTTTGTAGTACCTTATCCAACTTCTATAAGCTTTGTCATGCTTCCATGAATCTAATATCTGATCTTGTTCTTGAATTGATCTAATTATACCTCTAATCCTGCCAAACTTGCAAGCAATCATATGGTTATAATTATACATATTATACAAAATCATCAATTAAATTTACAGGTACCTTTTCTGTTTAATTTATGAAGAAAATGATATCAATTATAACAGTTATCCAAAAATAGAATTATTCCAGGTCATTCTCCTCTAAATCAACTTTCCAATGACTCAAATCTTGCCCCAATCAGATATTGGAGTTGAAAGTTAGGGCTCCCTGAAAAACCACTTTCAGCCCCCAGAGATGATACAAAAAATTAAAAACTACAAAGGCGCTTCCTTCAAACCAAGTTCCACGTGACCATGGCTTGAAACCGCAAGCTTAATCACCCTTTAGTGCCTTGCTCCATGTTCTTCCACATGGGATCTTGTGTGAACACCAAGTCCAAGGGATGGTTTACTTCCAGGCTCTTTTTACTTTAGCATGAGACTGGCGCTGGGACCAAGTCCTCCGGCCTTCGGCCTTCGGACTTCGGCCTTCGGCCTTCGGTTTTTTTCCATTTCCAAACTCTGATTTCCCCCGGAGTTAAAATTCATCGAAGCCTTTAATAACTCCACTAGAAAAAATGGACGGTCAAGATTTAATCCCCTGTTGAATGGATGACCCTACCCCCCATCTGGAGGCTTCAACGAGATCAATGACTACAAGTTAATCAGGCATTGAGATAGATGACTCTTAACCAATTCGGAAATTCGACGCTCCGAGATATTCAGTTACCACACTGCTCAACTCCCTTGGATTGACAATTCTCCGAAGTGCTTACCCTGTCCTTCCACTGCTTGATCCAACAGTTGAGAAAGGTCCCAAAGGGATCCTAAATCGACGGTCTGCGTGCCTTCGTGACTTTGGGCTTCGACACTTTTCACTCATAGAGACTTGAAAACCCCTAGAGTACCAAGTCTTTGGACTACGAGATCTACTGCCACGTGTCTTCTAGGATCAACGGTCGTAATGTACTCCAGCCTTCGAGCCTTTGGGAGTTCTCGACCCAATGCAAACTATCACATCTTTTTCCTCTAGAGTGCCCAGTCTCTGAACTGCATGGTCTGTCGCCATGTGGAGAAATGCTAGAAGCGGACACATGGCCCAATCAGGCGGGTGACACATGTCACATTCTAACTGACATTTCAATCTTCCATAGGTTCAAAACACACTGACACATGGCACACATCCCATGTGTCCACATCATCCTAGGTGACATCTGCGATCCATGTCACTTCAAAATTTCGGGCTTCGGAAGATTTTATGCTTGCATTCTGGGGTCCACATCACCTCTAGGTGATGTCATCATGCCCCACCAATTCGACTCTTCGGGCTTTAGAACTTCACGCTTCAGGAGTTTCCACACTGGCACACTCAAATTCTTCCGAACTCCGAATTCCCAAACTGGCTAATCTGTCGACACATGTCTACCTTATTGGACAGTCCGTATTAACTCTGGACTTTGGGATTTCAGAAGTTCTGGCTTTTCACATCCGTCTTTCTTCCGAAGTGGTTATCCGTTGGAGTGCAGGATCTTCTGCCACATGTCCACTTCGATCAACGGTCTGGATCTACTCCGACTCTTCAGAGCTTCAGGATTTTAGGAGTCCTTTACTCACTCAACTTCTTCTTGCTTCCTCCCGGAGTACGAGATCGCCTGACACATGTCCCTTTCTTGAATATCAACGACCACAAGTGATTGCGGAGACTCAACTCGCTCACTCTTTAATTTCCTTATCGGTCTCCGTAAAGAGAAGATGCTCATCTATAGTGGGATCAATATCCACCGTTGATTTGTTGATCTAGCTAGATCAACATTTCTGAGTGATTGCAGGCTCACAAATTRCTCACACTTTAATTTCCTTCCCGATCTCCGCAATGGCTCCCCATCGTCGATCTCCCTTCAATGAGATCTGACAGTTGTGACTTAAACCTACTCAACCTTTTACTTCACCTTCATCGGACAAACCTTGTTCACCTGCCCTTCGATCCAACGATCCCATATCTCTCTTGATCCCATAGTGGTGATCGCTCCCGAATTCAAAAGGGACGGTCACGATCATTCGATCCCTTACAAAGGATCTCTGACATTCTAGCTCCTGCATAAATTCTGCAACGCCATTCCTCCTGAGCTTTTCAACTCCAAGGTCAAAATTCGATCTCAACCACGAGACTCTGACCAACAGACCTTGCCCATATCARTTTGGTGTTTCAACCAGAAGCTCTGATACCAATCTGTAACATACCCAACCACCCACAGGCTGGGCTACGCCACTTAAACAGGTTGCAACACACCCAACCACCAGCAGGCGGGGCACGCTGSAGTCCCAAGTCTCAGTTCTCTGAACGGATATCGAATTCTAACAACATTTAATCTGAAAACAAGCATGAAAGAACCACATGCATTAATCAATATYCATGCCACATCATAAAAGAGATAAACAACGTGCCATGCACAACAAATAGCTAACAGACAGGCACATTGAAAATACATATATCAGAGATAATTAAATACACAGCGGAAATAAAAAATACACATAAAACACAGAGAGCACTTATATTTGCAAGTAAACCACCAACTGGTTGCAGACCAAGGACATTTCTCCCAACCATAGACATTGTTGTTCATTTATTCTCAACAACAGGTCACCCCTGAGCCAGGGTTATGAATCCACAAAGACGGGTCCTAGGCTAAGTCTAAACACACAACAGTTGGCTAAGTAGCTCTCAGGTTTCCCAACCTCACAATAAATCATAATTTCCAGCTCTCTTACCCCCTCAGCCTGCACAACCCCAAGAAATGAACACCTTTCTCTGCCATGCAGTCCCTGAGGCTGTTCCATTTCTCTCTAGGGCACCAATGCTACTGGTTAGGAAATCTCCCTATTGGAAACTCCAAGGACTCTCAGTTGTGGACAGTTCCATCTGAACTGCCATCAAGCTCATGCACACATGCATCCATTCCCTCCTGGAATGATCAATAAACCATTACAACCATTCAATGATGGCTCTCCTCTTTCTACCATTTGTTTCCATGCTCAGCCCAAGAGCACACGAACTAGCAGTAGTGAGTGAAGAGGAAGAGGGACAAGAGAACAAGGGGAAGAAGATGAACCAGGGGAAGAGCGATCCCCTAACTTCACCCCAAGCCACCCTCATGCAACCGTTCATATCCATGCTTAGACCAAGAGCATACGAATGCAGCAAGAGTGAGGCTCCCAAAGATGAAGAGTGGAAAAGGTGTACCAATGAATGAATAAGAACAAGTGAACCCCCACCCAAACCAAAGATGGGTTTATATAATTACTTGGAAATCAAGAACCACATGGCCTCCCCCAAGAAGCTCATGTAACCCCTTTTCTCCATAAAATCAATTATGGGTAAATAAAATAATAATAAAAAGATTGAGCCCCTCAAGCCCCCTCTCTCGTGGAATCATAGCCCCCTATCTCTTTTGTCCTTGTCGGTCTTGCAGCTAGCGATGTATTTTATTAAAGTATATGAAGTATTACATTTCCTAGGCACTCTGGCCCCTTTTCAACTTTACCGGCTCACTAGCCTAAGTCATATTTACATAATACATTATAGTTCATAAGGGTTAGAACCAAGTTGTTACAGAGGTTCTTCGCATGGAGAACACCATGGTGTCTCTTCTGTGTTGACCATTTATGACTGGGTTCAACGTGTCAAGATTTTTTTCCTCATCTCTCTGCGGCCTAACAAACTGGGATTTGGGGGTAGATTGATTTCTGTCCACAGTGGTCAAGTGACCCATGATCTGATTCTRAACGTGAACAAACTGAGTACTCATCTGTTCTATCTTCTAAGTCAAGAGAACAATCAGATCTRGTGCACCGCTATTAGAGGCTTTAGTCTTTGCTTCTATATTAGCACGAGGATACTAAAAAGGCTCAACCTTTGAGTCAACAATATTTTCTTCAATCTCTGCACTATAATCTTTGGCTTGTGGCAGGGTTGTGGCATTCTTATCCTTCGGGATGAAACATAATTTCCCATCGAAAGCATTCATATAAAGGAGACAAACAAATGTATATGTAGGACATATATTTGTCAATATTTGGCTATACGATACGTTAAACCTATTTTCAAATTCACTCACTGTCTCATTCTCCTTCTTCTTTATCTGATTGAACTGAGCTATAAACATTCTGTTTTCTTTCTTAGTTGTCCATCTGTTCTTGAATAACTTGGAAAAGTCTTCATAAGATGCTTTGTGATTATCAAGAAGTCCTCTGAACCATCTTTGAGCATCTTCTGTCAATGATGAAGCTAGTAGCTTCATTGCTACATCCTCATGTTCCACTTCTGCATTTTCCATGTCTCGGCCCATAGCATAAAGATGATCGTTGACAATGATCACATTATTTCCTGGAAACTTTGGCAACCATTTGTGAGACTCCTTTGGCATGGTATTGGGATATCCGAGGATGGTGGCCATGTTTAAGGGTTTGAAGAGGTCATTTTCCCAAGGGTGAGCCATTGGAGCAAGCGAAAGGGTACCTTGGAAGAAGGTTTTGACAATGAGAGACCTGAGGGAGGCMTTCTTCKGTAAACCTTAGAAGGCTTGAATCTCTAAGGGGGAAAAKTTTGGAGGGAAGATGGATTTTGGGAAGGTATACCAGATGAGTACTCTTTACATATTTGTATGCTTTTCGTGCTTCAAAGTTAGTCAAGATTCTTGTTTGGGAGGGTGAATTTACCTGTAGTGGATACTATTGTTGTTGAGGGGCGAGTTTGTTGTTGGATCAAAKCTCTTCGTAGATGTCGAGTTCTACTATTATAGGGCCRAGTTGCAAAGCAAGGAGGGCACATTCCCTTGGTTGAGGTCATGCTATTGGATACAAKGAGGTCAAGAATTTGTTGGAGTCCAAACTCGTGTGGTTGGGGCCGGGCTATTGTTGTTTGGGAGGCCGAATACTCTGCTAGAACATAGTTACCATTGCTGGAGAAGATMTACTTGAGAAAGGACAGATTCTGATGTTATATTGCTGCATATTTAGAAGTATAATAAATATATATTATATTGGTGTACTTATTCTGTCACAGGTAATCTATTTAATTAATAAATCAGTTCATATTTGGGATAACATTGTTGTCATTTGGTTATGTTACTTCTATAGTATGTGGTTGTTGTAATTTATTTATAATCCACACATTCACTTAGCACCAAATACATGCTCAAACATTGGCAAACACATCAAGAAAAAACCAACCAACAGTCCATAAAATTCAATAGCAACAGTAAGAAGGTTTATACAATGTAAAATACACCTACAACCTAAGTGTTTGACAAAAGTCAACACTAAGAAATACATATATATTACTACAACAATGAAGTGGGAGTTTGTCATCAAGGTGTTTGACGAAATGTCTACACTACTAAACTAAGTAAAAATCAAAATATTTAGTGGGGACATTACACGCTCATGGCGGTGAAAGAGTCTTGGTGCTTGACAAGCTTGTTTTCCAACTCATCTTCTCTTTGCCTCCAATATTGAATTTCTTCTTGGATCTTCCTATTGAACTCTCTCAACTATTATAACTTTTCCCTATTCAAGGCCTTTCCCATGGAAACTTGTTCAAGGTCCTTGATGAACCTTCTCCAATACCATCTAATCTATGAATGGTAGGATTATGGCCTATCTGTCTCATCAACACATATGTGAAATGAATTAGCTTCTCAATCCAATTTTAGGTTCAAGGATTCACTTATGTTTCAATGCACTCTATTTTTTTTATTTCCAACAAGTATAACAAATTTCATGATTATAATCCTAAATATGAGTTCAAGCCTCTCTACTATTAGTGGCTTTGTCTCAAATTGGTTTTCAAGCTCGAGCTACTTCTTAGCATTTCCAATACCAATGCTTCAAGAAAATAGTCACGTACAAGTGCCCATGCAATTCTCTATCCTTCGATTACATATCCATATACCCCTATGCCTATAATTGTATCCAAGGCATATGGGCTTGAGGGTATAGGCAAATGAGTAATACTCATTGATTTAGGGGGAGACCCATATCTCTCCCATGCTAGGGATTAACAAACAATTGATTGGACTATGTATCATGCTCTTCCAATTAAAAACATTGTGTATAATGATCTTGGAAATGGATATTCAAACCACCATCGAATCTGTGTGGCAAGTCATAGCATTTGTTGCAAATATGATATAAGTTCATATTTGAGTGAACAAGCTCCAGTGAAAACTGTGTATGAGACAAGGTGGAAGTCTAAACGTAATTGATGGCCCATGATTGTAGAGGAAAATAACTAAATATCCATGTTCAAATACTAACCCAATGTTCCCACTGAAAAACATGAAAGGCGACCTGTAGATTCGACCACAATGAGCCCCACTTTACAGATCCCATTTTCAAGGCGCAATCATTCTCCAATATAAGTATGATGGTACAAAACATTAGTATTAGGGTTGATGTTTCCACATTCACGCATAGATTTAGTGATGAATCAATTGCTTTGAGTGATTGTACATCACATATATGGGTCAAAAAGTGTGTGGGCTAAGGAAAAACACCAAAAACAAGGGTATGGTTGTAGGTGTATCTTCCAATTCATTAATAGAGAACATGAGGCACCACCTTTTTTGTATCTCTCATACAATAGTCCAGAAATTCATGAATATAGCCAAAAAAATCCATAGCAAAGATTGTTTAAGCACACATTAAATTAATGAATCAAAGCCACAAAACTAAACCAACTACACACATATTTTAACATCAATGGGAATCTTATTAAGCTAAAAAGATAAATATAGAGGGGTGAGCCTTACACAAACTTTGTGTATTCTTACTCACTAACAATACAAAATCACAGACAACAATGGCTTAGAGGCACCTTTTCTCATTGTGGACAAGATTTTTGACTCCTTCATCCATTGATATTTGAGCAGGTTACCCTCTTCAAGCTTCCATTATTGCTACTTCCCTCCTAAATATTCCTTGCATCTCCCTTCTATTTCCCTCTTCATTACAACGCTCATTGTTTTCATGGGTTGCCATTGGAAGGAAAATCATCACATGGTTCATTTCCCCTTCCCATTTTTCCAAAAAGACAAAATGAAAAACTAAAAAAACTAAAATAAAAAAATTCAAGTATATGACAATTTTGCAAAAGAATTTAGGTAAGGATTCAATTTGGATCAACATCCTTCTAGAGACTTGGAACCATCGAAATATAGAGTCCATATGTCAGGGGTATATTGGAATTTTGTTTTGTTCTTGTTTGATTTTTTTTTTTGAATTATCGATTGTATTAATATTTACATGTTTTACAATGTTGGTGCTGGTTCCCCTCTGAGGAAAAATATCATCTTGTAAGACCAACTTGTATTTCTGTGTTTCAAGTATTCCAAAAGTTAAAGAAACAAAATTTCCAAAATTGGAATCTAAAGCATAATTGACAAGAATAGGACATCCTAAGGATGAATGTTCATTAATTGCTTCCAAATATGTTACTGTATGCTTCATATACTTTTCCCTATATATCCTAATTTTGTTTGGTTTTCCATTCCATGGAAGCTAGAGATGTGACCAGTTTGATGCAAAATAACCTTCCAATTTTTGTGACCAATTTCGGCTAAGAAGGAGACCATATGCCTTTGAGATATCAGCCACCACTATGTCAATAACTTAATGAAACTTGGGATTCTACACTATTCTGATCAGGACATCCTTCAACTCACCAATTACCTTTACTTCAAATCTATCCAAATGAATAATGTGTGTTGAATATTTGGTTGGGGTTGCATTAAATTTTTTACACATAGAGTATGGCATAACGTTTGAAGAAGATCCTAAGTGAACTAAACAATTATGAATGTTCTGATTAAAATTTTAAAGTTTAGGATAAATAGAGGGGTTAAGGACTTAGATTTCTTCCTAGTAAGCACAACATTAACCACTGCTCGCTGTGCACCATTATTAGTTTCTTTACTCATGGTTTTAGTGGAAGTAGAGGGTTGCATTTTTTCATCGTTTAGATAATTCAACAAGAGCTTATGTTGTTGCGAAATTTTATATATATCAAGAATATAAATATTCACTTTAATTTTCTTAAGATCTTCCACAACATTATTTTCTGTAGGTTTAGATTCGACAATCGTAACTTTAGGAAAGTCATAAAACACAAGGGTAGGTTTGTTGCTGGACTTCCACAACATTATTTTCTGTAGGTTTAGATTCGACAATCGTAACTTTAAGAAAGTCATAAAACACAAGGGTAGGTTTGTTGCTGGACTTGACATTCCAATTTTTCCTTACAATTTGGGAAGAAAATGATCGCGATTGAGTTGGAACCCATTTACTTCTGGTTTGTACTGCTAAGATTTCGGTCATCACTTTCTCATCATCTTCAGTTGAATTTACCCCAGGCAACATATCCCATAACACCATAGCTGTCTCGTGAGTCTTTTCAAGTGGTTCCTCTTCCAAACCTGTCTCCAATTGTTCACCCGCTTCTTCAACTTGAAAATACCCATCCAATAATATGTTAGCTACTAGTTTCATGGCATTTATCCATTGCACATGCCCTCTCATAATTATTCTCTTGATGATAGTTACAATAATGATCCATAACTACTTCTAAATCAATATTTATTTTTTTTGGGAGTGGTTCAATATATTTGGGAGGAAAAGGCATTATTAAGAATGGCTTATATGGACTTTGATTTAAGGTTCCATCACTAGAAATTTTCTTCATATCAATTATTTCATTTGACAACTTTTTAATCATCCTATGCATGCTTTCCATGTCCATAGAGTCTTTCTCTTTACCTTTCGTGGGTTGCCTTGTTTGAGGTCTAGTCAAAATAATATTCTTTTTAGGTGGATTTACTTCCTTCTTTCCTAGAGTTTTTTTTCCTTATTTACACCCTTTCATTTCAAATCCAATTTTCTTCGCTTCCTCAAAATTGAACGCGGAAGCGTTCCTACCTGTTCTTTTCACAAACATCGAAATCGATGCTAGTAAAGCATTAACATAAACTTCAATATGCAATTCTTGGGTAGGGGTAGTGCCTTCGTGGAACTTATTTAAACCCGTAGTGAACCTTTAATTCAAATCTTTTACTTTCTCCTCATGACCCATAACTGAAGCAAACAATTCATCCATAAAGGCTCCAATAGTAGTTTCCTCCCCAAATTTATCTATGAAATACTTTTTTATTTGTTTGTTTGTTAGAAACTCCTGTCACTTGTGGGGCCAACATCTCAACCATTGGATAAGAAACCACAACCCAGGGGCATTTAAGCTATCAAAATCACCTAGGTGTTGCACTTGGCTTGGGCCACACCGACCCTTAAAATGGATGTATTTTTGGGTGTCTCCTCTTCACTGTACACACCATAAGGATATTGAACTCGAGCCTCCTAGAAAATGGAACCCACACCTTAACCATATGTGCTAGTGGGACTTGACTTAACAATTTGAAATACATGGAGGTGGGATTTGATCCAATTAGGTGTGCATGGGTCACGATACCATTTAATATAGTATCTCTGGGTGCAATCACACGTTTGAACACTACCTCAAGGTGCCCCCATGTCTCCAGGTAAGGCCCTCACGAGAATTGAACCTTTCCCAATGGTGAAAAACTCCTCGCTTTCCACCATGGGACCCAAACCATTTGGGCCTCTATGAAATCCTTTTGAAAATCATCCCAAATAATGATTGATCCCATAGAAAAATTGAAATAACATGTTGATGTTGTGTTCTAAAAAATGCAAGGGAAAAGACAAAAAACTACATCTTCATGTTGCACATTTATTAATCTGACGGATAAAATAAATTTCTTAACATGATCTTCTGGGAGACTAGCTATTTTGGGGTCATATTTAGGTAGTAAGCAGTCATGGTGTTTAGGTAAATTATGAAGGGGAACATGTAAGTCCAAAGTACCCCAGGCCAACAATAGTTGATTAACATTCTAGTTGTTGGCCATTATATTTTCAAGATCTGGGTTATACCTCTCTGAATATGAGTTTGAATTTTCTCGGTAGTCAAAGTATATACACTCTGGTGGAGTTAGAACAAGGGTGTTGGGATTAGTGGGAATTAGACTAAAAGGTTGAACAATTTCTTGTAAGGCTAATTCTACCAAATCCTCAACTATGTGAACTAGAGTATGTTCAAGAGTTGAGACTATGGTTTTGGAAGTGTTTCTTTAATGAGGAAGCAAAGGATCTATAGGCCATGCATCAATTTTCCTAGCATAAGCTTGGGTTATACATATAAAATCATTTACCTTTGTCAGAAAAACATGATCGTGGAGCAATAAAATAAAACAAACGTGGAAATAAAACACATAAGATACACAATACAATAGAGACACATATATACGTGGTTCACCCAGTGTGGGTTACGCCCACTAGAGAAATTTCCAACTCCTTCCTTTTTATTGTCCAACAAAAAGAAGAGATACAACCTACAACACACCTGATGTAAATTCCTCTTCTTTGTCTCACAATATCGTCTCTTAGAATACAATATTCATGATAATGCACAACCACAATAAAATTCCCTCATAAGAGAGGGTTGCCTTCTAGAGAAAAAAACTCTAAAATAACTTCTGCCGTCATATCCATGAACTTATAATGAATGGTCCAGATTCACTGCAAAATTACAATATTTTACAAGGCAAATTTTCCCAAAATTTCGCTTCGGAGCCGTTGCCTTCGAATCCCCCGCCAGGGGCTGGTGATAGTTGTGGGGGGGGGGGGGGGGGGGGGGG
>JASDQU010244886.1:118637-134438 GCA_032191745.1 Picea mariana
ACTGAAACAAACCTCTAAATCAAGAAGATAATTAAGCTCCACAACCAACAACCTTGTTTGATATTGCATATGAGATCAACTCAGTATTAAGTCCAATATTGTTCACACCCTGTAGTGTAATGTTTTCATAGGTTCTATCTTTAGGGTTAAGAATTTCCAAATATGGGTTGTTTGTAAGGCTTTCCATACACATGGCCTCCTTCTAGTGCCAATTCTGTTGAGGGGGATGGATTCCCAATGCTCAACAATAAGGATTAAACCCAATGACGAGGCCCAATTAGTCTCTTCCCTGTTTGATATGGAATAATCTTTTGGGTTAATGGTCCATCAACCATTCAACAAGCTTTATAATTTATTTATGTAACTTCGTCATGATATTTTTACATTTTATGGTTTTATAATAATAAATACAGAACCTCAATTAATCTAACAAGTTTGGAGAAATATGTTTTACACGATAAGCTATGGAAACAATAAATGAAAACCAAGTTAGCAACTTTTGATTCTTTTGGAAGTAATTCATCTAAGAACTAATTATTGCATGATAACTTTAGGAAACATGAATATGATAATGTTGAGAGAGATGGAAATTATACAAATACCAAGGATTAGTTCTAAAATCATTCCATGCTTAAATAACAAAAAATGCAAAATAACTGTGAAAGCAAGTAACCATTCACTGAAACACACTTAACAATTTATTCAAACATATAAGATAGCTTAAAAACAATGAAATCCTTACTAGACACCCATGCCATTTAATCAACCATAGAATAATATACAATAAGAAGAAATACATAGATATTCAACAAAACAAAAATGTCTTGACCCTAAAAAGAGTTTCAAAATTCAACTTTGAAATAGTTCTCTACTACAATCCTTGTAAAATTTACCCTAGATCCAAAAGACCCTTTCTGTGGAGATCGATTTCATTATTTATAATAAAAATTTCAATTTTAACATAGAATAAAGCAATATAATAATAATAATAATAATAATAATAATAATCTAGTTTTAAGGTCACTACCAAGCCACCACACCAAATTGGTGTATGAGACCCCCTTGTTTGTGGGACAAGGGACCCCCTCTGCCCAACGATTTCACTGGTAAAGTCTACGAAGGTATACATACCCTACCCCCCTCTGGATTTGAACTTGTGATCTCTTAGGAGGAAACATATGTTCAATCTTGCATTTGACTATGATTCTACCAGAATGGATGATTCGACAAAATGCATGCTCAACATCATAGCTGGCCCATTGCTCAAATAATTCTTGACACAAACAAGTGTGTGGGAATTCATGCTGGTCCATGGCTAAAATTAAGTTCTCCTTTTCATTCTTGAAGCGTTCAATATATTTTTCTATTCTTGGAATTAACAACCCTAGTATATTATCCGTCTTAACCTCACTAACAAGATATTTTTCCATGTAACCACATTCTATCGATGTTATTCCCTTGTCATCTGCCTCATATTTATCTACAATTTGTTTAAACTCTAACATCACTTCATCTATTGGACGAACTTCCTCAGGCTAGATGAATACGGGGAAGTGATTGTCATACACAACCTAGTTGATATAGTTCCATAATTTCAAACAAGCTGACCATTCATCATCAACATGAATCATTAATTTCATTGTCGAATTTTCCCAATATTGTGTTGCTTTCTATATCCTTGCTATACCTTTGTTGAGCTCTAAAGATGTCCTAAAAACAACCTTAGTTTAACATTAATTTATCAACCCAAGGATTTGTCTTTTCTTTCAAGAATATCAACAAAGTCTATGCATATAGTTGTGGAGGTTAAAATCATGTAGCTAAAGCAAATATGAGTTTATCGATAATCCAATTCCTCACACATTCATTCTGAAACTAAGAATTTACTTAACAGAATTGTAATTTAATCTAAAACATGCTTGTGAATTAAATGCATTAACCAAATTGCTGAATTCATCTAGCTAAGAAACAATAAATGAATCTATGAAAATGCTTAATAAACCGATCTATCAATGACTGTCTAACCTGCTGGAAAAAAAAACTAAGTACTGCAAAATTGAGAAGGAACATCAAATGTAACTTTAGCGAAAGGAACAAAAAATGTAACTTTAAGCGAAAGGAACAACAAATGCTAATTTAAGTGAAAGGAACAACAAATGTTAACTTAATAAAGTGGACAACGTATGCGAAAATGAGAGGAATTGTCGATCAACAAACTACAACAATGAGAAATGGAACAACAATCTATAGCATTCAAATGAAACATCTATACTCTGTAATCAAATATCATAAGTAATTTATGAAGACATCAACACTCTCACACATTTATCTTAACTGTTGCAAAGAGATTTAAATCACAAAACTGAAATCAAATCGATACGATTACAGATTGAGACAGTAACTCCTTCCGACTAGGCCCATAGTCTTCAAAAGTACTGCTGCTAGAAACTCAGTATGCAAATATGGTAAAAATGCTCAAAGCTTCTATTAATTCCATAACTTGTACAACATTTACAATAGGCTGCTTGAACAAAGCAATTCAGAGATCCGAATGCTTGGATAAACTTATTGGATATGTCTTTATGATTCATTTCCCTCTATATATTACAATGATATGGGTAAATTAAGCTATCCCGAGGATCTAGAGATCCTCAGGATTGCTTTTATTATTTATAAAGATTACAAAATAGAGAATCAGTCTTCCTCAAAACTGCTTTGCACCTGATTTCCTTGACCTCCAATAGTCTGCGCATCTTCATAATCTTTGAGTTTGACCATATTTGTCCATTCCTGCAATAAAATCAAACAATTCAAACTGAAATTCAGAAATGATCTAATATTACTTAATAACATTTCTAGAAGTCTTTTTAATCATTTTATTTCCTAATTATCTGTAATTGATAGAAAAGTCAATCAAGGTTATATCATAAACCATGGTGATAAGGAGGATATTTGTACCTTTTTCTCGACTCAACATACCCCCCAACTTAACTTCTTGCATGTCCTCATGCAAGCAAAGATTTTACATGTAAAAAAATGATAATGAAAGGAGGAGAGGTCTGTTCACCAGGTCTCCTGAACCCATTCTTACTTATGAGCTCTTCAAAAGAATCTTCTTCCTTCTTCCTATTGATCTGATAATCACTCTGGTAACCTTCTGGAGGATACCAAATAATAGGAGGGCTATATCTGCACCCAATCCARGAAGGTCCTTCATCCAGGATCATTTTGGCATATCTCTCCAGCCTGAAGGGAGCCGCCTGAAAGGTTTTGAAGCCAAAGGGTTCTCTACTCTTGACTGCATTTGGGGAGGCATCCCATCTTAGTTTGGAAGCAACAATAGCTTCTTCTTTAAKCTCCCTAAAATATGGTAGACCTGAACGTACAAACTGTTGGTGGATAGGGGCTACAGATTCTATAACCTTTTCCCTTTTCATGAATGTTCTGTGCCTCATAATGGCTGGAAAGGATTTAGGAGGTTCCCCTCTGATCTAGAGGTCTAGCCCAGTCTCCCTCTTCATGAAAACCTTGTGTGATTTAGCCCACCTAGTTTGGTTCTTGGTAAAAGACAAAATGCTTGAAACTGTATTTCCCCAATGAAAGGATTAGGGTTCTCTTTTATGTTTTCTCCCAAGATGAAGTTGTGGAGGTAAAACTCACACATAAAGTATTGCACTCCTTCTTTCTGTTCTCTAAAGCATGAAACAAACTAAAAAATAGTGGTGAACTCAATTGGTTTGCCTGCTCTTATAGATTTTATCCTTAGCAACAAATAACGCTCAAATAAAAATAAAATGTAATTGGTAGCATGATCCCTACAGGCTACTATATCAGAATAGACAGAGCAAATTTATTTGATTTGCTCCAAATCTTTTTCTAACTGGCCCTGTACTTTCTTCACCTTCCCTTGAGCTCTTCTTAGCTCAAAAAAAGTCTCGTTCCTTGTTGTTGACATGGATTTAAGTTGTTTGACAACTCTCTGATGCTTTGCCATGGTTACGATTTCATCTCTGCTTTGAGTCAGAGCTTGCTGGGATTGCATTGGTTCTGCCTCCAACCTGCTAATAATAACATCCTGTTCAGGGGACTAAAATTCTTCCTCAGTCTGAAAAACTATCTCTTCTGTTGCTGGGGCATCTGTCTGGGTCTCTGCATCAATTGTCTCTAAAGGAGTAGAAAAATCTATAGGAAGCACTTCCTCAGGTTGGGCAATTGTTTCTTCTGCTGCTGGAATCTCTGTTTGAGTTTCCATTTCATGTGTTTCCAAAGGAATCACTTCTTCATTTTGAACAACTGCTTCCTCTACTGCTGGACTCTCTGTTTGAGCTTCCATCTCTGTTGTTTCTTCAGGGGCATGCAACTCTGTCTGTGTTCCAACAAAACTTGTATGGACTGTCCTACTAAGAAGTGGGTTCCTTCCCTGTCTTCTAGGCCTTTTGGATTTCTTCCTTTCATAGGCCTTATCGGATTGCTCCAATTGTTTCCTTAATTATTTAATTGTTTCTTTGAGTCTACCAACTTTTCGCGTTAGTACTTTAATTTTTTTAACCCCTCTCCTCAAAAACTTGTTTTCCTGTTTCAATTTTCTAATTTTATTGTGGCCTTTGCCTGCTATTTTCTGTTTATGGGGAATGTCATGGTTTTCCTCACTTTGATCAGCTAATGCCTGTTCCCTTGTTTCTTCTGTGTGCTCTATCTGTTCTACAGGGCTGTTTACCTCAGTGTGAGATTCTAGCTGTTCTGTATATTTGGGGAATGACATCTCTATGTCAGGGGGGTCCAAGGCAGGGTTTGAAGAGGAAGTTGGTGCTTAGTGMTTTTCAGATCTGCTTGTGTCTTTGGTGACTGATGTCCCTAAGTTCCCTAGTACTTGAGCCATATCTACCTCATAACTTTTGAAGAACTGTTCTGTAAGGCTTTCAAGTGATGGTTGTGTATTTTCTTGAGTGTTTCYTGTAAGGGTTGTTCTGTTTGTTCAATTTCCTGAATATTTTCCTGTGAGGGTTGTTCTGTCTGTGTGGTTTCCTAAATATTTTCAGGTTGAATTATCTTTTTGCCTCTTCTTCTTTTCACAGTAGAGGTTTCAGGAACAACAATTGTTCTTTTTCTCTTCTTCTTTGATGTTTCTTCCTGTGAGGTCTGAGTTTCTACCAGTTAGATGGGGTCTGCTTCAATTTCAGGCTGGGGTAATGGAACTTCCATTTGGGCACTGCCTCCTTCTTCCCGAGCTGTCTCAATTCTTCGTGAGGGGGTTTCTTGGTGTAGTTTGGGTTGTTCGATTTGTAGGGGCCTATCAGCCTCGATTAGATCACCCCAAGTTATTTGAGTTTGGCTTAGGGACCTTTTTACTATTAGCTTTACTAGTCCATGGTGACTAATTATAGTGACACGATCTTTAGCCTTCTGAGTTCTTGCAGTAACCTCATGTAACATGACATTTAGAAAAAATGGCAAATTTATTACTAACCTCTGTTTTAACGCTACTAACAATTTGAGGTGGCGTGACCGCACCACATCGTACCTCCCATCACAGGTGATATACCTTTGTATTACTCCTGCCAGCTCCCTCCATGGCTCATTGAGAGCGGTGGGGTTGAGTCCCTTCCCCTTTTTATCGAGTTCTTCTCCAAGTTCTACGAAACATTCCATAGCCTCCTTGAGCGCTGTATACTTCCCCGTCCATTGTATGCCTTCATTGGGGAGGCCTCTAACCTCCACTATAATTTCCTTAGTGACCAGAATTTGTAAGTCTCTGATCACAGAGACTCCTCTCTGCAAATTATGGAAAAATTCTAGCATGATATTTGTGTCATATCCCTGCAATCTGGTGAAATATTCTGTCCACCCTAGACAATGTAAAATTTCCCTCGCTTGGTCGGTTACCTACAACAATGTGGGCTCTCGACGTACACTTCGACTGCCCATCTCTTATGTGAACAGATGAGGAAAACTATCGTTCCTCACTGTAAATTAGTTCGACCAGCTTTTGAGACAATATTACCAGAAACAACGAATATCATAGAACAACATATGTATATAAAATGTGAGTTTTCCATTTATTGCAATCATTATGATCTATTGGTAAATGTGCAGAATATCTGCCCCCTCATAAATGGAAAGGTCGACCTCGACCGCCGACATGTGCAAGTGTAATGATGACAGGTAGTTCAAGTGAAGTGTGATTACTACACTGCCGCCACCGCTGGGAGATCAATCATTAGTAACCTTCAAAAGCACTTTAACGATAATCATGAACAATAATCATTCTTGTGTGGGAAATTCAAATTTACATACCTATGTTCAAAAAACGTTTAAGGAAAAAGATCTCGAATAATTTACATTTTTTCAAGTGTTTTAAAAATATTCCACATGTCATAACCTTGTTACTTTCCCTTGTTATTGGATATAACCAGAATGATAGCCTCGTTGCTAGTAAAAGAAGTCTAGGAACACATAAAAAACTTGGCGTATTTAAGGTAAACTTTCATACCATAGGCAGATCCACTTCTACCCGCATGCATCCATAGCCTCGACAGGGTTTCCTTTTAACCCATAGATGAGGCTGTATCCTCAATACATAGTTTGAATTGTCTTTTCCCCAAAAGACCACTATCCTGGTTTGGTAGCCAGATAATGATAATGCCACTCACTAGATCGTAACCTAAGTGAACAAGTTGGCTCGTGATGAGACCTCTTGTCCTTTGACGAAAAAAATACCAAAGGCCATTGCCCTGGTGTGGTTGCCATAGTGGGAATTTCACTTATGTTATTATCTTATGATTGTGGTAGGTTGGCTCATGATGAGAACCCCTATCCTTTGTAGGAGAAGTTTATTACTTATATTTAATTTTTGTTTCCATCGTTTTTTTTTTTAGGCTCTATTAAGGGAGGCCCATCTACTCCTTAAGAGTGGGGGGTGACATAAGAAGTGTAAGAATGCCAAGTAAAATGTGCTTTAGACTCCTTATTATGATATGAAGGCAAATTATCATTCAAGTATATGTATATATATATATATTGTAAAGAAACAAATTATGGTGGTTAAGGATTATGAAAAATATTTAAGATAATTCGGAGAAATTAATCCAAAAACAATTCGATAWGGTATGCTAGRTAGTCCACAAAAAAATGAMAAATTGTTACTATGATAATTAGAAGTGGTGCTGATGAAAATTAGTGAAGGTCATACCTAAAGGAATGGCTAAMATAATAATGACATGCTTGTTCGTGAGAAAAGAATTGTGACTTTTGAGAGAAAGGAACAACAATAAGGAAAAATMATAGAAGGAATAATAGTTGTTCCTTTCGAATGAACAACGCTATYCGRAAAAGGAATAACAGTCGTGCCAAAGGGAATGATAGTCGCTACTTTCAAATGGATGACATTACCTGCGAAGGAAACAACAATCACAYGAAGGGAAGGGCAGTTGTTCCGTTCGAATGAACRACAACTACACGCAAAGGGAACAAYAATCACACAAAAGGAACAATAGTTGCTCTATTCGAATGAAAGATAACTACGTGCAAAGGGAACAACAATCGCATGAAGGGAACGACTGTTGTTCCGTTTGAATKAACAACAACTACGCGCAAAGGGAACACAAATTGCACGAAGGGAATGATAGTTGTTCCGTTCCAACTGAACGACAATAATGATGTTCAAATTTTTAACCATCTAATTAAGTGATTGTAAACCTTCCGTAAACATTTTTGTTTTAGTGAATCTAGGATTGATTAGTCATCAACTAAATTCAGTCAATTTTTATAGGTAGGTTTATTCAATAATCGAATTATTGGATGGTTCCTTAGTGTCGTGCATTCATTACAATTGCCTAATTTTTGCTGCGGAACATGACATATTCATCTTCTGTGAAAATAGGGTTTATATTCGATAGGTTTTTCAAAGTAAGACAAGAGTAAGGAACATAAAATAGTGCTAATTATGTTCATTACATTCATCTCTTTTAGTTCTTATTTTCTCAAGTGACTTCCCTAGAAAGAAAAAAACTAAAAACTCAATCAAATCTGTAAAGAAAACTATATACAATATGTACAGTGCTGGTAAGAATCATAATTTTATGAATTTGAAGCTACTGGGTTAACTTCCCATCCAGCTAAAATCTGAATAGTAGGGTCCTTACTTACTTCTTGGCAAAAGGATTCTTTTTAAAACGACTGATGGTAGAGTCGTAGCCGATGTCTATTTACCAGAAAAGGAGGACTAGACCGTCAATGGGAACTAAAGTGACAGTGCCATTATCATGAACTTCATTGATTTCATACGGTCCCAACCACCTTGTCTGTAATTTTCCAGGAAAATCTTGAAATATGGAATCATAGAGAAACGCCCATTCACCTTTCTGGAAAGATTTCTTCTTGATATGTTTATCGTGCCAACTAGCTCTCTGCTGCTGAATAACAGTTGTGCATTGCAGGGCGGACATGCGTGCTTCGTCTAACTCATTGAGCTGTTTTAGGCGTTGTTTATGTGCTTCTGTAAGATCCAGTCCAATTTCCTCGGCCATACTTGGAGTCTTGATATCAAATTCAATTGGAAAGATAGGTTCTTTTCCATAGACTAGATGATAAGGATAGTAGTCAGTGGAGTTACGCCATGTCGTGCGATAGGCCCATAAGGCATTTAGAAGCTCGACTTCCCAATTCTGACGGCTTGTTGAGGCTGTTTTTGTCAAAATTGCCTCCAAGAATTTATTGGTACTTTCTACTTGTCCGTTTGCCTGTGGGTGGTAGGGGGAAGTAACTCTATGTTTAATATGATAATTATGCAGTGTAGTAGTGATTCTATGGGCTGTGAATTGCGACCCTCCGTCAGTGATTACTTCCCTGGGTAATCCATAGTGTACAAATAATTTGAAGAGAAACTTAATGATTGCTTCCTCCATTGTGTTTGTCAAGGCTACTGCCTCTACCCATTTGCTCATATAGTCTGTAGCAACTAGTATATAGGCCTTCTAGTTTGATTTTGGGTTGAAGGGGCCAACAAAGTCTAGTGCCCATCTCTCGAAAGGTTCTATGACTGCTTGTTCTTGCAGGGGAATTTCATCAGCTTGGCCTGGTCTAGCCATCCTTTGATAGCTATCGCAGGCCTGGACATACTTCTTTTCATCTTTAAATACTAAGGGCCAATAATAGCCCATCTGTAAAATCTTATGCCCAGTTCTGCAGTCTGCAAAATGTTCACCACAGGGCTCATCATGACCTTCCTTTAATACATTGTGAATTTCGTCATCTCTTACACATCTTCGGATCTGGAGGTCAGCCCCTGTTTGAAAAAGATATCCACCAATCCAGGTGAATCGTGCACTGAGATGGACGATCAATTTCCTTTACCTTGATGATAGGTGTGTTGGTAGTTTTCCAGCTGCCAGATAATTTGCCACATCAAAGTCCCATGGTGGCTTAATAGTGACAGTGAACATGTGTTCGTCTAGAAATTAGTCTTTGACTGTCAAAGAATCATCTGAATTGGGTATGTGAGACAAGAAATATGCAACGAGATTCTCTCTTTCGGGCCGATCCTTGATGGTGATGTCGAATTTCTGCAATAGTAATAACCATCGAGTAACTCGTCCATTAGTAATTGGTTTGTTATCTAAGTATTTAATAACATAATAATCAATATGCAAAATAATTGGATATCCTATTATATAGTGGTGAAACTTATTAATAGCATGTATAATGGCTAAAAATTCTTTTTTTGTTACTGTGTAATTTAATTTAGAGTAAGATTTTTACTAATAAAATAAGTAGCATAGGGTTTCTTGTCTTCTTCCTGTCCAAGGAMAACACCTATGACGATATCTGATGCATCTGTAGAGATGTGGAATGGAAACTTCCAGTTTGGTCCCCTCAGCACTGGTGCTGTTGAAACCATCCTTTTAAGTTCTTCAAACGCAACATCACACTTGTCAGACCACTGRAATTCCACATTCCCAGTTAAAGCATGTAAAGGTGCAACTGTTCTTGAATTTTTTTATATGAATCTGCGATAGTATMCTGCAATTGCAAGAAAACTACGTACCTCAGTTTGTGTAMGAGGTGTAGGAAGATTAAGGATTACCTTTATTTTTGATGGATCTACCTTGATTCCATCTGCAGAAACATAGTTCCCTAGTACCACACCTTCGGTCATCATCATATGACATTTCTCGTGACTCAAACATAGCCTGGTAGAAATGCATCATTCCAGTACCTTCTCCAGATTGCTTAGAGCTTGATCAAAATCAATTCCATAAGGGGTGAAATCGTCCATGTAAACTTCAAGTCCTTCATTAATCAAATCAGAAAATATGCTCAGAATGGCTCTCTAGAATGTGGCCAGAGCATTACATAATCCAAAGAGAAACACTCTATATGCGAAGGTACCCCAGGGACATGTAAATGTAGTTTTCTCTTGGTCTTCTGGAGCAATCTGGATCTCATTATAACTGCTGAAGCCATCTAGGAAAGAAAAAAAATTCTTCCCTGCTAAAGTATCAAGGACCTGAGCAATAAAAGGTAGGGGAAAGTGGTCCCTTTGGGTAGATTTATTGAGTTCTCTGTAGTCTACATAGATCTACCACTTTCCATTCTTCTTGGGGACGATTGTTAGTGGAGAGACCCACCGACTGTCTGAAATAGGATATATGAAATCTATATCCAATAGTTTCTCTAACTCTTCTTTAACAATATCCATATGATGAGGATTCAATTGTCGTTGGGGCTATCGGATGGATCAAACATCTTTATCAATGTAGATATAGTGTGTACAGAGTTGGGGATTGATGCCCTTCATGTCAAGATACTCCTAGGAAAAAGCCTGCTGATATTTAGAAAGGATCTGAATTAATTTGTGTTGCTGTTGCGCATTTAAATTAGCATTGATATTCAGAAACCTACCTGGTGAAATTTCAACTGATATGCCATTGTGGACAATAGTAGTAGGAATTTGTTGCTCCATCAATTCTTCTAGAGGATCTCCCTGTGCTTCATTATCTAAAACGACTTTTAGCATTTGACATGTTGGGTTGCTTATAATGGCTGGGTTGTTAATGAAGCTACTGATCACATCATCTTCTAATTGGTTCTTGAGTTTGAGAGCTTCTTCCAATGTGAGAGGATACCATAGATTCTTTTCTGGATATCTAGGTGGTGGGAACTGCTGATGTATGGTAGGAAAACTCAGTTTAGCTGGAGGATACATGATGAGGTTCTTTGTAGCATTTCCTCTAGCAATTGTCATGTTGCCTGTGCGACATCCTATGTATGCATATTATCTTGCGAGCCATGGTCTTCCCAATATCAATGGGTGTCCATCGAGTCTACTTCTTGGGTTGATAACTAGAAAATCAGCTGGGTATTCCCAAGAGTCGACCAAAATTGCTACATCTTGTAATGTGCCGACTGGTTTAACCACTGATCTATCAGCCAATTGTAACATAATTGAAGTAGGTTCAAAGGAGGTAATACCCAGGATGTTACAGGTCTCAATGGTCAAAATATTGATGGCTGCCCCCAAATCCACTAGTGTATTTGGAAAAGAACAACCCTGTATCTGAACTGTTGCTATGCGATTTCTTGGGTTTGAATACTTGACCGAATCCTGCTTACCTAGAATGAGATCAGACAAGGTTCCTACCACGTGAAAAATTGATGAATTTTTAACTTTCCTGACATGCTTCTTCCCACATAATTTCTTAATTGTCTTTGCATAAATTGGGATGTCTTGCAGAGCCTGTAGGAGTGGGATCTTAACATATAGATTCTTTAGTTCCCTGACGATATCAAAATTAGGATATACAACTGGTTTGGCTATCATTAGTCTCTTGGGAAATGGGGGAGGAGGAATTACGTCCTCATCATGATTCTGTTGCTCTACTGTGTTCCCCCCCTGTTCTTCTTCTTCTATTATGACCACAGTCGAGGGTGTTATTGCTGGTTGTATATTATTTTCATTCTCCTGCTCTTAGCGAATGCTACTTTCTTCAGGAGAAATTATGCGCCTTGACCTCAACCGGAGTTCGTTGCACCCTACTGAGTTGATTTCCCCCTCCAAATTCTCAATAATCTGCATGAGCTGGACTGGCCTATTATTAGGATTTGGGTTGGGTTTAGCTGGTAATTAAGGGCGCATTTGAGTTTGAGGGTTCTGGGTCAACTGAAGTGGGGCTTGAAAAGTGGGTTGAGCTTGAGGAGCCATTCCCATGGGTTGACTGGTCATTCCCATGTGGCACTGCCAATTTTGATTCCAATTGGGGGTTTGGGTAGCTGTGTTAGTCCACTGTGAAGGATAGGGGTTGTTGTTTGAATTCTGCCAAGATGGGGTAGGGTATTGCGAGTTAGGCGAGGTGGAATTTGCAGTTGGATATTGCTGGGACTATCAGGTGGGGTTATAAAATGGTTGGCCTTGCCATGTGTTTCTAGAATTTTTTTGCTGGTTATACTATCCAAAAAGAAAGAAGAGGGATCTTGTAGTGTACCTGGGGGATGGGCCTGCCATTGGCGATGCTGAGCCATAGAATATATCAGTTCTGTTTCCTCTTCTGCTTCTCTAAAGACAACTTTTAGCCCTGGGAGTGATGGACATTGATCGATTGCATGGTATTTGGCACATATGGTGAAATCCCGAACCACATCCAAAGGGGATTCCCTCAGACCATGTTTCTTTCTGCATCAATGGAAAAATATGGCCAAGGTCTGTTCTGCTTCTCCTTGTTTCTGTTTATCCTGCAGAACATCCAATTATGTAGTAAGAGTACTCAAAATGCCAGTTTTGAAATTTTCTAAAAGATTACCAACTTCTGCTTGGGTGACACCCCCGCTAGTAATGTTGCTATTTCTGGTGAGGGGAGCCCACATTCTTGATCTGGTTCATGTACTTCCATGTGAGCACCTGATGCATAATTGGATAATGTTATCATAAGTCTCTTGATAAATATTACCTTTCCCCATTAAATTCAATGTGTCTACCCATTCATCCTTCATACCTTTTATCAGAGTGGCTTTAAGTACCTCACCTGGCAATGTACCGTAAGGTGATCTTTGCAATTTATACTGAAACCTTTCAACATATTCTTCTAACGTCTCATTTTCTTTTGTAGTCATTTGAAATATTTCATCTTTTAAATCCCTGGTTCTACAATAGTCTTGATATTTCTTAAGGAAGGCTTGTTTCATTCCATCCCATGTATTTATAGTTCCCCCTCCTAGTCCCATAAACCATCGTAGAGCTGCTCCTTTCAGAGTGGAAGGAAATAGTTTTAGTTTCTGGGGTTTAGAGGTGTAGTCATAGCCTCTACACAGGACATCAAATTTGAATAAGAACGCATCARGGTCCTATGATATCAATCCATGAAAGGTTGGAAGATTCTRTAGTGGAATGGATTTCATTGGGGCATTAGCAACTAGATGACCTATATGATATTCCAAGGTGGAAGTATGGGTCCCCAGTTGATTTGGTTGTGCCATTTGGTCGAAAATATGCCAAAAATCTYCAGGAATCTCTTGGTCCGGGTGTTCTATTTGAGGTGGTTGATTATTTGGTCCCTTAGGAAATTTAATCGCACTGCCTATATCTGAGATTTCAGGTATTCCTTCTCTTATTAGAATCACAGGAGATCTAGGTTCAGGTGGTGGTGGGTTTGCCTCAACAAMTCCATTGGTTTCCCCTTCTCCTTCTTTCAAGTTACGAGAATTTTCCTCGTCTATAGGACTGAGAGGTGGAGTATGTGTACTTTGGAAACTTTGCTCAGTCCCTCCAGTTCTGCTATGAACCTCAGCATGAGCCGCAGTTGGTGAATTTGCTGCTTGAGGTATTAAGGT
Organism: Picea mariana; assembly: GCA_032191745.1. Classification (NCBI taxonomy): domain Eukaryota; kingdom Viridiplantae; phylum Streptophyta; class Pinopsida; order Pinales; family Pinaceae; genus Picea; species Picea mariana. Next base: position 132,459 of record JASDQU010244886.1, read on the forward strand.
GGATCCTTTTTGAGGTCCAACCGAGGCTTAAGATTCAACTTTTTGGATGATTTCATCTATGAAAGTGCTTCTTTCAGGGGGCACTGGGCCATGGGATTTGGAGTTTTTGGTGGGGGTTTTGTTTTTTCAGGTTCTTTCTTCTTAGTCATACACACTTACACAAAATTCTAAACACCTATATAACCTCTATGCATCAGCTGAAGGTAGGCACTGGCACAAACATTTTACTTGTTTCTTACGTAGGTTCTTACCTTTCATTTTCAATACCTCATCCTCCAGAGATGCAACCTATACTATCTTTCACATTCTCCCTGGCAACGATGCCAAAATGTTGAGCTCTAAAGATGTCGTAAAAAAAACCTTAGTTTAACATTAATTTATCAACCCGAGGATTCGTCTTTTCTTCCAAGAATATCAGCAAAGTCTATGCAGATATTGTGGAGGTTAAAATCGTGTAGCTAAAGAAAATATGAGTTTATCTATAATCCAATTCCTCACACATTCATTCTGAAACTAAGAATTTACTTAACATAATTGTAATTTAATCTAAAACATGCTTGTGAATTAAAGGCATTAACCAAATTGATGAATTCATCTAGCTAAGAAACAATTATTGAATCTACGAAAATGCTTAATAAACCGATCTATCAATGACTGTCTAACTTGCTGGAAAAGAACAACTAAGTACTGTAAAATTGAGAAGGAACAACAAATTTAACTTTAGTGAAAGGAACATCAAATGTAACTTTAAGCGAAAGGAACAACAAATGCTAATTTAAGAAAAAGGAGCAACAAATGCTAACTTAATAAAATGAACAACGAATGCGAAAATGAGAGGAACTGTCGATCAACAAACTACAACAATGAGAAATGGAACAACAATTGATAGCATTCAAATGAAACATCTATCCTTTGTAATCAAATATCATAACTAATTTATGAAAACATCAACACTCTCACACATTTATCTTAACTGTTGCAAAGAGATTTAAATCACAGAACTGAAATCAAATCGATACGATTACAGATTGAGACAGTAACTCCTTCTGATTGGGCCCACGGTCTTCAGAAGTACTGCTGCTAGAAACTCAATATGCAAAGATGGTAAAAACACTCAAAGATTCTATTAATTCCATAACTGGTACAACATTTACAATAGGCTGCTTGAACAGAGCAATTTAGAGATCCAAATGCTTGCATAAATTTCTTGGACATGTCTCTATGATTCATTTCCCTCTATATATTACAATGATATGGGTAAATTAAGCTATACCGAGGATCGAGAGATCCTCATGATTTCTTTTACTATTTATAAAGATTACAAAATAGAGAATCAATCTTCCTCAAAACTGCTTTGCGCCTGATTTCCTTGACCTCTAATAGTGATCCAGGTGGATATTGGTGGCCACCCACCTATTCCACCTGGATCCCCACCATTGCTTCTTTCAGTTTTTCAGTTTCCACACAGTTTACTATTTTTAGCAGTTTTTCGGGTCCTGAACTTCTGGAGCTGTTTTGAGGCCTTAAATGACATTTTTTGGGAAAACGGGGAGCAACATGAATGATAGATCATGTTGCTCACCCAAAAGTTGTATTCATCGAATAGATATTTCTAATGAGATATGGAACGCGTCAAACGAAGATCGTATGCCAAAGTTACGTCCCCGGGAAGTTGATGTACCAACTTACCCAAATGGGGCCCATAGTCTTGGTGTTTCATCTCCTAGGGTTAGGTCTTTGGATGTTTAGGGTTTTCCATTGTTTCTCAATAATAATAGGCCTTCAAGCCTCATTGTAACACAGTTCAGAGGCCAGTAGCTGCCACATCTCTTCTCAGAGATAAGCTACCAGCGCCCTAGCTAGTTTATTTCCATTCTGTCTGTAAGTATATTTCAGTCATTTGTTATTAATGAAATGAAGTCTTATTTCCACTGCATCTCTGCGTTTATGTGTATTTCTATATTTCATTGTGTTCCTACA
>JASDQU010244887.1:11721-28624 GCA_032191745.1 Picea mariana
GGTATCATGGTTCCCTTGTTGCTTATCAATAAATTTTTTTGGTGGATTTATATTATTATGCAGATTCCTTTTATTCATGTGTTTACATAACATAACACACCATAATCCTATTCCACTACGGGGACTCATACACATTTTTTCATGAGGCCTTGGCCTTGTTCTCCACGCTACGAACATTTACAATACATCACAAATCATTATAACTCAACCCACATGGCTTCACTCCAGTCACATAACCCCATCATCTGAATAATACTCAATTTAACATATTATATTCTAGGGGTCAAAACTAGGATATTACAATGGCCCTCCATCTAGAAATTCATGAAAGAGGGGAGATGCCACAAGGTGTGTGTGTGTGTGTGTGTGTGTGTGTGATCCAAAAAGGATCCAGAGAAGGCTAAGAACAAATCATAACTCACAGAGGCAACTCAGGACACTCATAATGGCTTCAATAGACAGAGAAAGGGAAAAAATTCAAAGTTCCAAAACTGAGTGAAAGTGACATGATCGCGAAGAGCGCGTCACAAGATTTCTAATGACACAAACATCTAGTCAAACAAAGTTATGGATTGAAATATATTCACAGTCAAATTTTGGTCAACCTAGCCTAGTCAACGTTGTCTCATGCCATAAATAAACATGTACACTCAAGAAATCTGTTGGAAAAGCGGATTCGCACCACTTACAGTTCATGTGTGGCGAAAAGGAACATTAGAATATTTCTCAGTTTTTGAGTATACGGGGAGGGGGAGGAGGGAAGTACAAAAGAGTCAGCATCCGCACTGCTAACGTCAACATCTGTATAGATGATGTCAACATCCGTACAACACATGTGACAAGAGCAGGAAGACGACACGTGTCATGCTGATGTCAACATTGTGATGTGGCAACACTAGAGGCTTCCATGTGTCACCTAGATTTGGCGTTTTCGGGTCGATCCATGGACCAATCAGATCATGCCATGTGGCAGTCTAAAATATCCCTAATCCCGCTGATCAAGATATTTGCTACTGATCTAATGTTTTGTCTCGCAGATCTGATACACTGGGGGTTTCTGGATGCATTTTATCTTTAGATCTGATACTCTGGGGGTTTCTGGAAGCATTTCAGTTGTGTTTTGAGATGTTTATGGTTATTGCATGTAAATGTTGTATATTATGATTTAAACATTATATAGAGGATGCATGCGGAAATAAAGAACATCAATTGCCCAATAATATGTATTATGCGACTCAAGCATGGAAATACAATAACATACTGGAAATATAGAGTATAGTCGTTAGTTAGATCTCATGGATCGTCACTGGAATACACGAAAATAGCATAAAAATACCCGTGATCAGAAGATGAAGGCAGATTTGATGCATGCACGGATAGATTGACAAAATAGGCAATTCCAGAGAAGTACGGTAACCACTACAAGCTGGAAAACTCGTCCGAAAGGTTAGACCCGTTAGAATGAGTTGGAAACTGTCCCAATAGAAGCGCCCTAGCCTCTAGACTGAAATGGATGAGTGTCAGATGTCAGATCTGGTCTCTGAGGCACTAGATCTCGACCCCTGGGGGGGTTTGCGCACCTCCTGGGACACTAGATGCGCCCCAAATGATTCCACCAACGGAATCAACTGCTATAGGACTCAAAACGATTGTCTCACCAAATGTGAAACTGGGTCAAGAGGGTTTCCCTGGATCTTCTCTGATGCTCCGTTTGCAACCTGAAATGTCCTGTCGGAAGAGCTGCACCCTAAATGGTTGGATGATGCGCCCTGCAAGATTCCACAGTCAGAATATGATGGAAAGTGGCTCAATCTAAGTGCCCTGGCTAGATTTCAACTGGGTCGGAAGGAAAATGCAATCTGATCTCGGACCTCGTGCGACTTCACAAACCCTCAATCTGACTTGCACCCTCACTGGCTGAGTTGCACACACTACAACTAGATACTCCTGAATAGCAAGGTGAAATACCTGGATGGCATCTCCGATGGGATAGGGTGTGTCTCTCAACACCGAAATCGATCAATGGTGGTGGTTTCCTCCAAAAATCCACAAAACAGTAAAGTCGACTCTCTTCCTCCTCTGGGAACTCTCAACATCAAATCATAACAATGCATAATGAGGAATTAGGCCAAATTCATCCCTTTATACCCTTCCCGATCTAATTCACCATTGACCTCACTTAAGCTAGGCACTTTTCCTCCTAAGGTGAATAATTAATTAATTAAGTCCCCCTTTAGCACCTTTTCATTCTAATTCTTCGTTGACTTAGCCTTAAGTGACTTTTCTTAAGCTTTTTGGCTTAATTCATCGTTTAGCCTCCAAATCACCCTTATTTCTCCATCTTGTTCCCTGTTTGAGCCTGACTATAGTCTATGGGAACACATAGAATACTAAGTCACTCCATGTTGGACTACTCTTGGGAACGAGACATCACAGTCCTCCCTTCCCGAGATTGTTTGTCCTCAAGCAACATCAATCCTAGGTGCTGCAAAATATGCTCTCCCTCCCATGTGGCATCCTCCACTAGAAGACCCCTCCATCTAACCAAGCACTTCCTGATGACCTTGTTCCTCTACTTGCTCTCTCTCTACTCAAGCACCTCCTTTGGCACTAACTCCAACTGGCCCTCCTCATCTAAGGGTAGCAACTCCTCTGAAGTGCTGATCTGTTGTCCCACTGCCCTTTTAAGGAAAGAAATGTGAAATGCATTATGTATCTTGCTACCCTCTGGTAGCTCTAGCTCATATTCCACCTTGCCTACTCTCCTGATGATTCTGTATGGCCCATAAAATCTCAGTTTCAGTTTCTCTACTCCACTCCTCTTCAAGGATGATTGTCAATATGGTTGTAACCGCAGAAAAACCAAGTCCCCAACCTCGAAACTGTGCTCGACCCTCTTCCTGTTTGCATATATCTTTTGTTGATTCCATGTTTCCTGTAAGTTTTCCTTTACTACCTGCAGAATCCTTTGGCTTTCCTCCACCCAATATTTGGCCATTGGGACCCTACTATCCCCAAATAAAGTCTCCACAAAAGTGGGTGCATCGTATCCATACAATGCTCTAAATGGTGACATCCTGATAGACATATGGTGTGTTGTGTTGTAACAATACTCACCCATGTGCACTGCTGTCCTCCCACATAGTTCCTAAGATACCCTTCCACCCATTTGTTGAAGATCTCTCTTTTTCCATTTGTTTGTGGGTGGTAGCTGGTACTCATGGCTAGCTTTGTGCCTGTCAACCGAAAAATCTCTTGCCAAAATGCGTTGATGAAGCACCCATATCTATCACTGATTATCTTCTTGGGTAGGCCATGCAATCTGAATACCTCTATGAAAAATAAGTCTGTTACCTATATGGCCTTGTAGTCCGTGGGTATGGCAAATAAATGTGAAAATTTGGTCACCCTGTCAACCACTACAAATATACAGTCCCTGCCTTGCACGCAAGGGAGGCCTGTGATGAAATCCATAGAAATGCTCTCCCATTTCTGCTCTAGAATGGGTAGAGGTTGTAGTAACCCTGCTGGGTGTGTCTGCTCTGACTTATTCTGCGGACAATTCGTGCACTCCCAGATGTTTTTTAGTACATCATCCTTGAGACCGTTCCACAAGAATATCTCCCTGATCTTCCTGTAAGTTTTGAAATACCGCTGGTTCTCTGCTGCAGGCGAATCATGACACACCTTTAGAATCTTCCCATTTAAGGTAGATTCTGGAACTAAGTAGATTCGGTCTTTGTAGAAAATGACATCATCTAGTACCCGATATCTATCATCAATCACATGTCCATCCATCACCTCACAAGAAAATGTTTTTTGGAATATTCCACCAACGAGTGTGCTTTCTAATCCGTGCAAATGTCCATCATCGAAGACCTTGGTGGCCTCCTAGACAAGGCATCTGCCATGACGTTCCTTTTTCCCTTGACATAATCGATGTCAAAGTCAAAGTCTTGGATATTTGAGACCCGCTTATGTTGTCTCTCACTGAGGTCTTTTTGATCCAGGAAATACTTGAGACTTTTGTGATCAGTCTTCACTACGAATCTGCTACCCACTAGATATTTCCTGAATTTGGTTAAGGTGTGCATAATTGCTAGCATTTCCTTGTTGTAAATAGGGTAGAGTCTCTCCGACTTGCTGATATTCCTTCTCTCAAACACAATGGGATGGCCTCCCTACATCAACACTTCTCCAATTCCCACCCTTGATACATCACACTCCAAGATGAACGACTGGGAGAAGTCCAGAAGGGCTAGAACAGGGCATGTGCTCATAACCTCCTTCATCTTCTCAAATGTCCGTTGTGTCTCCTCTGTCCACTGAAAGGCACCCTTCTTGGTCAAATATGTGAGTGGTGCTCCTAACTACGAAAACCCCCTGACAAACCTCATGTAATAACTACACAACCCAAAGAAGCTCCTTAACTCTGTCAAACTCCTGGGTGTTGGCCAATCCAAAATGGACTCAATCTTCTCCTGATGTACCTGAACCCCCTGTGAACTGATGATGTGGCCCAATTAAAGAAACTCTGTCATCCCGAACTCTCACTTGGATTCTTTGGCGTACAATGACTACACCTCCATGATGCTCAATACCTCCTCCAAGTGCCCCATATGTTCCTACCATGTCTTTCTATAGACCAAAATGTCATCGAAGAAAACCAAAATTGATTTCCTCAACTGCCCCTTGAATATGTGGTTCATGCAAGACTGGAATGTAGTTGGCGCATTGGTTAGCCTGAATGGTATAACCAGAAACTCGAAATGGCCAAAATGGCACCGAAACGTCGTCTTCTCTATGTCCTTCTCTCTGATGCTGATATGATGATATCCAGAGTGTAGATAAATCTTTGAGAAGAAAACTGCTCCATGCATCTCATTCATCAAATCGTCAATGCAAGGGAAATGATACCAATTTTTGATGGTTTTATTATTCAAAGCCCGATAATCGATGCACATCCTCATTGTCCATCCTTCTTCAGGAGTAAGATAACTGGAGAGTCGAATGGACTACTACTAGTTCTGATGTGTCCCATTGCCAGCTATTCCTTGATTGCTTTTTCTATCTCATCCTTGAACCTCTTAGGATGACGATAGGGGGGGTTGATCATGGGTTTGGCCCCCTCCTCCAACTCAATGGTGTTCTCAAATCCCCTGTCTGGTGGTCTTCCTAGTGGAATTGAATTAAAAACCTGCTTATGTCGTCCCAACAAGTTTCTGATCTCTGTCTGATACTACGGTCAACCCTTAGAATCCTTCCACGTAGTGATCAAGCACTCTATGGAAAATGATGCCTTCCCATGCCTGAAGATCCTCTCCATCCTCTTGGCTGAGACTATCCTGGGTGCTCCTGTCGACATGCCCCTCAGGACAACTCTCTTCCCATCACTGTCTCTGAATACCATCTCCAAGGTTTGGTAGTTGGTGGTGATTTTACCCAAGGTGATCAACCATTGAACTCCCAAAACCACATCTATGTCTGATAGGTCAACCACATAAAATGTATCTCTCACGTGTAGTTGCCCAACTTAATATTCAAGTTTGGAACTCTATCTAGACACTCCACTGTATGGCCATCTGCTACTGTGACATCAAATCCCTCAAACTCCTCTGTCTGAAGGGCTCATCTTGATACCAATGAAGCGTCGATGAAGTTGTGGGTGGACCCACCATCTATTAGGGTGATTTCCCGCTACCCCTGAATAGTACCTCTAATCTGGAGGGTGTCATACTTGGGTACACCAGAAAGGGTCGCTGTGACTCTAAATTTTGTTGGTTTCTGTCTACTACTTTTCTTAGGAGGCTGTGGAACAACCGGTGGGTGGGCCCCTGCCGGCGTCGGTGGTCTACGAGGAGGCTACTCCTCCACTTTCTCTGGCTCCTCCTCTAAGCTAGTGGATCCACTGTCCTACTCCTCTTCCTCACTACCCACACTGTTTGCGACCACCTCAATATAGTGAATCTCTCCCTTGCCCATGCACCTGTGGCCTGGGACCCAAGGATCTCTGTAGTTGAAGAAAAGATTCTTCCTCATAAGATCTCACCTCGTCTCATCATCCAACTTCTCCTTACCCTTCCATTCCCTCTATAATGACTTCCGGTCCCGATCTTTCTGTGGTGCAAAGGGTTTGGAAAAGGGTTTATTTTTTGGCACCGAGTTTGCCAAATCTCTAGTGCGTAGGATGGCATCCTGCAGGGTGTGAGGTCGATATGCCTTCACCCATCCTCTCAAGGGTTTTTTGATCCCTTCTATGAATAACATGATCAATCGGGGCTCAGATATATCTGTCACTGCCACTGCTACTCGCCGAAACTTTGAGATGAATGCCTCTGCTGTGCCAGTTTGTCTCAACTAAGCTAGATCTCTGAAATGAATATCTAGATCCCTCCTGTCAAATCCGTCCATGAGTCTCTTTGTGAACTCTCGATAGGAGGTGATGCGACTGTGGCCCAATGTCACCAATCCATGATACCACCACTCATGTGCTTCACCCTCTAAGTGTAAGGTGGTGAAACTGATGGCCTCTGTCTTGATCATCTGGTTGAGCTTGTAGTAGGTGTCAAGCTTCTGTACGCAAGATCTGGCAGTGCATTTGGACGATCTGTCAAAAGAAGGTATGGTGATTTTACCAACTTTTCAAATGAAATCAATGTTATGCCCCTGCTACTGCTATGGCTGCGACCCTCCTCTCTATGGCTTTCTGGGGTGGTTCCTTAGTCTTAGCCCACAATACTCGAATAGGGTCATATCCTGATGGAAGTCACAGACTAATGTTGCATACTCTCTCTAATACTTTGCAATGTCCTCTACATGAGTGGGCGGTCTTTGTGCTATCGACATTTGTGCTGCTACCAGGGGTGCCCTCTAGAAATTGGGAAACAACGGTCGAGGAATCCTACTCGCAGGGGTGTATGTGAGAGTGGGTGACTGGGGTATACTACCTACCCCTGAGTTCCCCTATGCTGCATGTGGGGCTTGTGTAACAAGAATGTCCACCATAGCCAATCTATCGACCACCCGAGCCAAGGATTGAGACATGGTCCGCTGACTAGCTAACATATCATAGATAACCTACATGAAGTTTGCCTCTGGTTCCATGGGGGCCTTACCACTTCCCTCTGGTCGCTCATATCTGTCACCTAGCCTCCTCTCTGCTTCGTGCTCGGCCTTGCGCTCTGCTCTTCTCTCTACTTCTTTGTGTGCCTCTTCCTCTTCCTCTAAACTGGGAGGGAAAGGAGAAAAGTTAGGCCTATTCCTTCTTTCCTTGTGCTTGTTGTAAGTGACATATTCGTCACCTACGTGCTCACGACCATCTGGGTCTTTTGCTGCACTCATAGTCTTTAGTCATAGGTTGGCATGACTAAAGCTTTGATACCACTGAAATATCCCTAATCCCGCTGATCAAGATATTTGCTACTGATCTAATGTTCTGTCTCACAAATCTGATACACTGGGGGTTTCTGGATGCGTTTTATCTTCAGATATGATACTCTAGGGTTTTATGGATTTGTTTCAGTTGTGTGTTTGATATGTTAATGGTTATTGCATGTGCATGTTGTATATTTATGGTTTAAACAATATATAGAGGATATATGCAGAAATAAAGAACATCAACTACCCAATAATATGTATTATGCGACTCAAGCATGGAAATACAATAACATAATAGAAATATAGAGTATAGTCGTCAGTTAGATCTCATGGATCGTAACTGGAATACATTAAAATAGCATAAAAATACCCCTGATCAGAAGATGAAGGAAGATCTGATGCATGCACAGATAGATCGGTAAAATAGGTGATTCCGAAGAAGTACGGTAACCGCTACAAGATGGAAAACTCGTCCAGAAGGTTAGACCCCTTGGAATGAGCTGGAAACTGTCCCAATAGAAGCACCCTGGCCTCTATACTAAAATGGATGAGTACCGAATGTCAGATCCGGTCTCTGAGGTATTGGATCTCAAACCCTAGGGGGGTTTGCGCACTTCCTGGGACACTGGATGCGCCCCAAATGATTCCATCGACAAAATAAACTACTATAGGAATCAAAACGGTCATCTCGCCAAATGCAGAACTGGGTCGGGAGGGTTTCCCTTGATCTTCTCTGATGCTCTGTCTGCAACCTCAAATGTCCCATCGGAAGAGCCACACCCTAAATGTCTGGATGATGCACCCTGCAATATTCCACCATCAAAATCTGATAGAAAGTGGCTCAATCTAAGCGCCTTGGCTAGATCTCAACTGGGCCGAAAGGAAAATTCAATCTGAGCTTGGACCTCGTGCGGCTCCACAAACCCTCAATTTGGCTTGCACCCTCACTGGCTGAGCTGCGCACACTACAATTGGATACTCCTGAATAGCATGGTGAAATACCTGGATGGTATCTCCGATGGGCTAGGGTGTGTCTCTCAACACCGAAACCGATCAATGGTGGTGGTTTCCTCCAAAAATCCACAAAACAGTAAAGTCNGTAATGAGGAATTAGGTCAAATTCATTCCTTTATACCCTTTCCGATCTAATTCACCATTGACCTCACTTAAGCTAAGAGATTTTCCTCCTAAGGTGAATAATTAATTAATTAAGCCCCCCTTTAGCATCTTTTCATTCTAATTCTTCGTTGACTTAGGCTTAAGTGACATTTCCTAAGATTTTTGGCTTAGTTCATCATTTAGCCACCAATCACCCTTATTTCTCCATATTGTTCCCTGTTTGAGCCTGACTATAGTCTATGGGAACACATAGACTACTAAGTCACTCCGTCCTGGCCTACTCTTGGGAACGAGACATCACATAGTCCGTACAATCCATACGTTGACGTGGCATGCTGATGTGGCATCATGACTTGGTAGGGGACAACATGGCCCAATGAGAGGCCACCATGTGGCCCAATGAGAGGCTACCACGTGGCAGGCAGGAAATGCTCAATGACAGTCCGTGAGAAAAATTTGAAAAAAATATATAGTTTGGCGAACCATGCCAAACTTGGTGACAAGTTAAATGGTTGGGATATGGAGAGCACTACCGCTAAACTAGCGGAAAAACATTATGTTATATATATATATAAATTGCAACGACATAAACCCAAAAGGGGGAGGCCCGTGAGTTTGACCTCGACACCTGCTCCCCCATATGCGCCTTAATAAATCCGCCCAAACCAACATGCCACGGGCCTTACATTGTAACCAACGCCACAAATAATTATTAAATGTTGAGTCCGCCCAACTAGTGGGAGGAGGCGTGCTTACGGTACGGTTTCTTTGGCATAAAAATATATGCAGTCCAGTCATTAATGCAGGTTGTAGAGTGGCACGAAAACTGAGACAAATTTCTTCTTGGGCCTGGGAGTGCCTGAGTTGGATTGCGGCATGAAGACAATCATTTTTGGGTAATTCGACGCCATGAATTCATTGGTGTTGTCTATTTTTTGATCTGAGCATTATTTCTGCTGCTTGATTTCAGAATGAGGTATACTTATGTATTTTTCCAAATTCTTTTGTTGAGTTAATGAAAGAGCCTACCCATTTGAGAGCAGGACCCGAAGACATATGCCACCAGGGATGAACTCCGTTATAAAGTTTTTGTGTTCATATTTGATGCTTATGTCTCTTCATTTTTTAGCTTTTCCTTCTTTAATGGTGCACTTTAATTTATGCTCATTTAATGCAATTTTTTATAAGTCAATCGATGAAAAGATCCCTGATCATGTTGGTATCAGAGCAATCGTCTTTGACTTGAATTGTTGAGTGTGAATGCTTACTAGGTCCAAGCATAAGTAGTGTGAAGGAACTCTTAAGAATTTCAATCCTATTGGCACAAGGGAATACACAGGGTTCAACGCTTCAACAACGCACTAACAAAACCCAAACTACCGACCCTTTTAGCAACACTTGTGAAGCAGGCGAAGTCTCACCTGAGGTAGACGCAGGGGGGGTTACAGGACTTAGGTGTCTATAACCAATATGGGACACATATTTGTGATTGTAACACTTCACAAAGTACTTATAAGATAACATGCATTATCTTATCAACTTCATTCACATCGCAGAATAAACTCTAAGGATAGATCAATGCAGTAACAATGACAAATACACATTGCACTTAGCATTATAAGTTATATCTAGCACATTCAACATAAATAAAGCACTAAACATCCATAGATCTATTTATCATATATAACAATCAATGCATTAAGCAGATTCAGAACATAAACATCATAGCACAAAGAAAACCATCAACACATGATATATGTGGTTCACCCCAGTGTGGGGATACGTCCACTAACCACTTCTTCTTCTTTATTAGGCTTCAATCTCTTACATTCGTCTGCTCTTGTGCACTAAGCCACATAGCCAAGCTTCGCACCAGACAGGTGATCTGCGCACTAAGCACTAGATCCACCTTCCCAAAATCAGGTCAAGGCACAAGGCCAATTCCTCTATCAAGCACAAAGCCTTACATACATGTTCTGTTGCACAAAGCAACTCAGAAATACTTTCCTCTTGCACTTAGCCACTTCATCCCCATTACACACCCCTTACTACATTACATTCTTTTCTTATTTATACTTTTACATTTACAAAAAGGCCTAATCATGGGTAAACCCATGGGACGACATCCCATAACCCATTACAAAACCCTAAGAACCCCATGATGGGTCCACAAATCCCACAAAACAAGTGAGATCCGTGATCTCAGCTCCTCCCGGGCGCTCCATCTTTGATCACTGTGTCGAAGTCCAAAAATTGGTCAAACCTGACCAAGATTTCCTCAAAACTTGGTCGAGGGCCAACAAATCCCGAAGTTGGTCATGCATCCCGAAGGAAGAAAATGGCAGAAGAGGACAAGCGTGATGAACGGGAGAAAAAATTTCATATGGTCTTTTATCGCATGTCAGAAATGGTCAAACAAATGTATGGAGATTACGAGAAGAGGATGAAGAAGAAAGGGAATAAAAATGAAGCACATACAAATGATGATGCTTCGGTAAACCAAGGGGCTAGAGGAGATCCTCTCGAGCCTCCATCTTTACCTTCAAGTTCTAGTTCTTATTCCTCTGAGAATTCTCATCATTCTAATCATTCTAGCCATAAAGCCTCTTTTAAGAAACCGTTATTAAATCTTGATGTAAGATTTTCTTTACCTATGTTTAATGGAGATTCTAATCCTGAAAAGCTAGATAATTGGATCTGAAAGGTTGAAGTATATTGTCATGTTCAACATATTGATGAAGAAGAAGTTAACGTGCAACTAGCTTCTCTTCGGTTGGAAGGCACCGCTCTCGTATGGTGGGAGAGAAAGATTCAAGAAATAAGTAAGTGTGGTAATCTTCTTTCCTCATGGTCGGAATTTAAATCAACAATAAGGAAACAATTCATCCATTAGGGTATTTACATAAAGCAATGATGGAATGACAAACTTTAAGGCAAAGTAAAGGTCAAACTGTACAAAGTTTCACAAAAGAATTTAGGAAGAAATCTCTTGCATTGAACATTCCTTTGGATTCTTATGAAACTTTAATGGAGTATATTGGCACACTTCACAATTATATTCATCATAATTTTCTCTTGTTTAACCTCACTAGTCTTGATGAAGTTTGTGTGCAAGCCACTCACCTTGAGAACAGGGGGAGGCATGTTCAAGAAGATCCCACGAAGACAACTTCCAATCTCCCACATAAAAATTTTAAGAAGTTTAAAAGGAAGGACAAGAAGACCGCCACAGTGACGAGAGAAGGAGGAAATCCATCTTGCACTCATTGCAAGAAAAATGGTCATGATGAAGAACACTATTGGAAACTGCATCCAGAAAAGAAACTGAAACAATTCGGTGGAAAGTGGAAGACAAAAACCGTTGCTACAGTGCAACAAGATCTTGGTTTCAATTCAGGAGATGACGCAAAGATCACAACGGTTGGAGTAGAAGGTAAAGATTCCCTTCATGCTAGTTCAAGTTCCAATAATGAATCTCATGATGATGAATGAAAGAGGAATGGACTATTTCACATAAGAGTTGTATCTAAACACACTAAGATAGATACGTTATTTGATCCGGGTTCCCAAGTAAACTTAATATTTGAAGCACTTGTCAAGAAGATGGGTCTTGAAATGAAACCACATCCAAAGCCTTATTCTCTTGGTTGGGTATGTGATAAAACAAAACTTAATGTCACCAAACAATGTAGGGTTAAGTTTGCTATAGCTTCAAAGTTGATTGATGAAGTGGATTTGGATGTTGTACCACTTGATATATGTGGCATAATGTTGGGAAGTCCTTATCTTTATGATATAAAAGTAGTCTTCGTTCGTCATGAGAACAAATACCACCTTATTAAAGGGGGAGTTGAATATATTGTTAGAGCTCACAACATGAGGGTAAATACAACACTTGTTAGTGCATGGAAAATGAAAAGACTCATAAACACTAATAAGAGAGAAATCGTGGTCATAAGAGAGAAAGATGTCGGGACATCCGATGCTTTCCAAGGATGTGGTCCATCTCATAAAAAGGAATTAATTGATATTGTTTCTAAGTATGATGATATTTTTCAGGAACCAGATGGATTACCTCCTAAGAGGGAAATCCAACATGAGATACATCTTCAACAAGATTCTCCTCTTCCCAATGTGGGACTGTACAAGATGTCAGTTGTGGAGATGACATAGATCAATAAGCAGGTACATGGATTATGGATCAAGGGGTCATTAGACCCAATTCATCTCCTTGTGGTTCTCTGATCATGATAGTGCCAAAGAAATATGGTACATGGTGAATGTGTGTCGATTACCGGGCCTTAAATAAAATCACGGTGAAAAATCGATACCCTCTTCCTCGTATAGATGATTTACCTGATCAATTGAAGAATGTTGTTTATTTCACTAAGTTGGATTTGTGCAGTGGATATCATCAAATTAGGGTCGCAGAACATGATGCATGCAAAACTTCCTTTAAAACCAAACAGGAATTGTTTGAGTGGTTAGTTATGTCGTTTGGGCTTTGTAATGCTCCAGAAACTTTCATGCGTGTGATGAATGATGTATTCATTCCTTTCCTAGATGACTTTGTGATTGTATATTTAGACAACATTCTTATTTTTAGCGAGACTTGGGATGAACATGTGAGTCATGTAAAGCAAGTATTGGATAATTTGCAAAGGGAAAAGCTGTATGTAAAATTGTCTAAATGTGAATTTGGCAAGACTGCACTTGTGTACTTAGGTCATATTGTAGGAGGAGGACAATTAAAAATTGATCCTTCCAAAATTAATGTAATTCTAAGTTGTTCTGAGCCAAAAAGTGTAACCGAAGTCTGAAGCTTCTTAGGTGTAGTTGAGTATTGGAGGAGGTTCATGTCCAACTTCTCCTTTATAGAAGCTCCATTGCATGCCTTAACCAGTGTGAAGAACACTTTTCAGTGGGAAGGAAAACAACAAAAATCTTTCGACACTTTGAAGGAGAAGATCAGTACCGCACCAGTATTAGCACTACTGAATCTTCAACAACCTTTTGAGATCAAGACATATGCGAGTGGATACACAATGGGTGTAATATTGATGCAATATCATAATCCTATCTATTGCCACTCTGAAACTTTTAACCAAGATGTTGTTAACTATCCTACATATGATAAAGAGTTGTATGAATTAGTCCAAAGTGTAAAGAAATGGAAGCACTACTTGTTAGGGAAGTAAACAATCATACATACAACTCACCAACCCTTACAATATCTACAGGCACTAACCAAATTGTAACAATCTCGACACTACATATGGATGGGGTTTCTACAACAATTTCATTTGGTAATCAAGTACAAAAAGGGTACAAGTAAAATGGTAGCTGATATGCTTTCTAGACCTCCTATTGTTGCTTCTATTATTTTGAAGAATACTTCTTTATCTCATGATATCTATGTAGAAAAATATGCCATCGATGAAGATTTTAAAGAAGTATATGAGAAGCTAACCCATGGTGCACAGGTAAAGAACTTTTGTCTGCAGGGAAAATTGCTCTACCATCTTGGAAAGTTATGTATTCCTACAAGTGAACGAGTCCATGTAATACGAGAAGCTCACACTTCTCTTGTGTCTGGGCATCTTGGAGTAGGGAAAACTATGGCTCGGTTGTAGAGGTTTTGTTACTGGCCTCAAATGAAAGCAATTGTAACTAAATATGTAAAGGGGTGTGTGATGTGTTTTACTTGTAATCCCACTAATAGAAAACTGGGGCTATACTCACCACTTCCTGTTCCATCCCATCCATGGGAAAGTATCTCTATGGATTTTGTAGGAGGTTTATCGATGACCAAAGGGGGTCATGACTATTTGTATGTTGTAGTGGATAGGTTCAGCAAGATGTGTATCTTGATGCCATTTAAAAAGAATATCATTGTTGAGCATGCTGCTAATCTCTTCTTTTAGTATGTTTGGGTTCACTTTGGGTTACCCACATCCATTGTCTCAGATCGAGATACTCAATTCCTTGGGGAATTTTGGAATAGCTTGTGGAGGATGATGGACACCAAATTGAAGATGAGCACTTCTTTCGATCCACAGATCGATGGAAAGACAGAGATGGTAAACCGAACAATGGTACTTTTGCTTTGAGGCTAGTGAAACAAGCATCCCAAGTTATGGGATGAAAAAATACCCTATGTACAACATGCTTACAACCGAGCTTTACATTCATCCACTCAGAGTTCACCTTTTGAGACATGTTTTGGGTACCTGCCCAAAGTTCCTTTGGACTTGATGTATGGGAGAGATGTTGATGTGAATGAAGAATGAACAGAGGACAGAGCCCACAATTTCATCCAGAGGATCCAACATATACACCAGACAGTCAGGGAACAGTCAGAGAAAATTCAAGCATAATATAAAGCTCGACATGACAAGCACATGGTTGATCATCAGTTCTAGGTTGGAGACCAGGTATGGCTTCACATAAACAAGGAGATATTGAAGGGTGAAGGCAAGAAAATTAATCCCATTTGTTATGGACCATTCACTATCTTGGAGAAAAGTGGTACCAATTATTTTCGTCTAGATATTCCACCTTACATGTAGATTTACTCAGTTGTGAATGTTGAGAACTTGAAAATTTTTTAGCCTCCCATGATCATGGATCAAGATGAGGAAGTTTCAATACCTTCAGTTGATGAGTTTTCATCTGAGTATTTGGATGAGTTACAAGAAGATATCATCCTGGACATGAGGACGCAGAGTTCATGCAGGGGTAATGTTGATTATCTTCGAGTAGGCTTAAAGGGCACACATCCAAGCAAGGCAAAGTGGATAGAAAAGGACAAAGTGAGGGGACTCTTCCCTCACTTACTTGTTGATTGATGAAAGTATTTGGTGGTCCAAAAATATCTCAGTGGGAAGGCGTGATCCAAAAAGGATCCAGAGAAGGATAATAACAACTCAGAACTCACAGAGGCAACTCAAGATGCTCATAATGGCCTCAATAGATAGAGAAAGGGAAAAAAATTAAAGTTCCCAAAACTTAGTGAAAATGACATGATCACAAAGAGCGCGTCGCAAGATTTCTAATGAAGCAAACAAATCATCAAACTGAGTTATAGATTGAAAGATATTCGTGGTCAAAGTTTGGTCAACCTATCCCAATCAACAGAGGATGAGTCAACATTCGTACTGCTAATGTCAGCATCCGTATGGATGATGTCGACATCCATACAACACACGTGGCATGAGTAGGAAGGTGACATGTGTCATGATGACATCAACATGATGTCATCATGGTGACATGGCAACACTAGAGGCTGCCATGTGTCACCCAGTTTTGGTGTTTTTGGGCCGATTCATGGACTAATCAAATCGTGCCACGTGGTAGTCCGTACGATCTGTACGCTGACGTGGCATGATGACATGGCATGCCGATGTGGCATGATGACTTGGCAGGGGACAAAGTGGCCTAGTGAGAGGCCGCCACATGGCCCAATCAGAGGCTGCCACATGGTAGGCGAGAAATGCTCAATGACAATTCATGAGCAAAATTTGAAAAAAAATATAGTTTGGCGGGTCCTCCAAATCTGGTGGACCACACCAAACTTGGCCACAAGTTAAACGGTTGGGATATGGATAGTGCCACCACTAAACTAGCGGAAAACCATCATGTTATATCTATATAAATTGCAATGACATAAACCCAAAAGGGAGAGGCCCACGGGTTTGACCCGGAGACCTCCTCCCCCATATGCGCCTTAATAAATCTGCCTAAACCAACAGGCCACGAGCCTTACATTGTAACAAACGCCGCAAAGAATTATTAAATGTTGAGTCTTCCCAACGAGTGGGAGGAGGTGCGCGTATGGTACGACCACTTGGGCATGAAAATCTATGCAGTCTAGTCATTAATGCAGGTTGTAGAGTGGCACAAAATTCGAGACAAAGTTTTTCTTGGGCTTGGGAGTGCTAGAGTCAGATCGAGGCGTGGAGACAATCATTTTTGGGTAATTCGACGCCACAAATTCAATGGTGCTGTCTGTTTTCTGATATGAGCATTATTTTTGCAGCTTGATTTCAGAATGAGGTATAATTATGTATTTTACCAAATTCTTTTGTTGATTTAATGAAAGAGCCTACCCATTTGAGAGAAAGACTCGAAAACGTAGTCCACCAGGGACGAACTCCATTATCAAGTTTTTGTGTTCAGATTTGATGCTTATGTCTCTTCATTTTTTAGCTTTTCCTTCTTTAATGGTGCACTTTATTTTATGCTCTTTGAATGCAATTCTTTATAAGTCACTCGATGAAAAGATCCCAGATCAGTGTGTGTGTGTGTGTTTCCAACCCAAAGATGACACCTAAAAATCCCAAACTTGTATCTCAAGTAAAGGGTGGTATAGAATAACATGTATTTCTTATAAAAGAAAATGCCATAT